>JACYXH010000300.1:1892500-1912500 GCA_026745465.1 Lota lota | reverse complement strand
CTCCCCTCGCTGACTCCCCTCGCTGGCTCCCCTCGCTGGCTCCCCTCGCTGGCTCCCCTCGCTGGCTCCCCTCGCTGGCTCCCCTCGCTGACCTTCCTGTGCGTGGGCCGTGTGTTCCAGCATCAAGTACTTCCAGTACGTGATCTACGGCCTGGCCTCCTTCTTCTTCCTGTACGGCCTCCTGCTGCTGGCCGAGGGCTTCTACACCACCAGCGCCATCAAGCAGACCTTCGGGGAGTTCCGTAGCACGCGCTGCGGACGCTGCGTCAGCCTGACCGTGAGGACCAGGGGGTGCAGGGGGTGGAGGCGGGTGGAGGCGGGTCGGAGAGGGGTGGTGCAGGGGGTGGAGGTGGGTGGGGGAGCGGGGTGGTGCAGGGGGTGGAGGCGGGTGGGGGAGAGGGGGATGGTGGTGCAGGGGGTGGAGGGGGTGGTGGTGGAGATTATGGTAGTGGTGGTGGTGTAGTGTAGATAGTAGTGGTGGGGTGGTGGTGGTGCAGGGGGTGGAGATGATGGTGGTGGTGGTGGTGGAGATGTTCCGCATTCAGTTCCTCCACCCAGCTAGCATTTACAACCCAGAAAGCCGGATTTGACGCTAACCCCAAACGGAACCGTTTGCAGTGATCTTTGTGATCCGTCTTCCTGCTCCTCCTCTAACAGTTCATCATCGCGACCTACGCCCTGGCGGTCGTCTGGCTCGGCGTGTTCGCCTTCAGCGCCATCCCTGTCTTCTTCTTCTTCAACATGGCGCAGACGTGTCACAACATCAACCTGCTGGCTGAGACCTCCCCCATCATCAACCAGCACGGCTGGATCTGCATGGACGCCCGCCAGTATGGTACGCCGACCTAGCCTTTAGCCCAGCCAGCCAGTACACTATGCTAACCTAGCCTCTAGCCTAACCTGTCCGTATAGTACACTAACCTAGCCTGTAGCCTAGCTAGACAGTTTAATACGCAAACATAGCCTTTAGCCTAGCCCGCAAGAACGATACTCTAACCTAGCCACTAGCCTAGCCATGCAGTGCGGTATGCTAGCCTAGCCTCTAGCCTAGCAAGGCAGTATGGTTCACTAACATAGCCTCTAACCTAGCCAGGCAGTTCAAAATGCTAACCTAGCCTAGCAAGGTAGTGCTGGGCCCTAAGCTAGCCTCCAGTATTGCCAGGCAGTGCATTATGCTAACCTGGGTGCTAGCCTAGGAAGGCAGTATGGTATGCTAACATAGCCTCAAACCTAGCCAGGCAGTACGGTAAGCTAACCTAGCCTCACATTTTGCTAACCACGCCAGGAAGTACGGTATGCTAACCTAGCAAAATCCTATGCTAACCTGGCCATGCGGTATGCTAACCTAGCTGGTATGCAATGCTAACTGTTACGACCCTGCAGTCTAGGGGATAGTCATGTACCAGTACGGTACGCTAAACTAGCCAGACACTTTGCCATTCCTTTTGCTGTGTTTAGAAAACGAAAGCATTTAAAATAGATTGAAGACAAAGATATGTGAAAGAGTTAGCTAGTTAGTTTGTTTAATTTAATCTTAATGTCATCCCCATGATGAATCCCAGGCCTGCTGCCCTGGAACGCGATGCCCGGGAAGGCCTGTGGAATGACGCTGGCGACCATCTGCAAAACCAGCGATGTGAGGAACAAGTCTCCGTTCTCCGTCTCTTCAAGCCTCCGCTACAAAGGAACAGCTGTACTCCACCGCTGACAACAAGTCCTTTCTGTCCTAAAATACTCTCTGCTCCCTGTATCTTTCCAGTTTTACGTGACCTATGACCTGTACATCGCTGCATTCGTGGGTGCGGGGGTCGCACTCCTTGCTCTGGTGAGTATCCAACTTCACCCTGGACATTGGAAATAAATAAAAACTATAAATAAAATATTTGTTAGGTTTGTCTAGTGGTCAGGGTGTTGGACTCCAAGCAGAAGGTTCTGGGTTGGATCCCCAATGTCCACAGTCTACCTGTAGGCATCCTAGTGCAAGATGACCCCTAACCCCTACCTGCTCCTTAATGACCTGTCTCTGTACTGTCTAACCCCTACCTGCTCCTTAATGACCTGTCTCTGTACTGTCTAACCCCTACCTGCTCCTTAATGACCTGTCTCTGTACTGTCTAACCCCGACCTGCTCCTTAATGACCCGTCTCTGTACTGTCTAACCCTACTTGCTCCTTAATGACCTGTCTCTGTACTGTCTAACCCCTACCTGCTCCTTAATGACCTGTCTCTGTACTGTCTAACCCCTACCTGCTCCCCACTGACCTGTCTCTGTACTGTCTAACCCCTACCTGCTCCTTAATGACCTGCCTGTACTGTCTAACCCCTACCTGCTCCTTAATGACCTGTCTCTGTACTGTCTAACCCCTACCTGCTCCTTAATGACCTGTCTCTGTACTGTCCAACCCCTACCTGCTCCTTAATGACCTGTCTCTGTACTGTCTAACCCCTACCTGCTCCTTAATGACCTGTCTCTGTACTGTCAAACCCCTACCTGGTCCTTAATGACCTGTCTCTGTACTGTCTAACCCCTACCTGCTCCTTAATGACCTGTCTCTGAACTCCTTGAAAGTCTCTGCTAAATGACTCAATAGTAAAACAGGAACCTCCTTCTGCAGTTCCTGTACGTGGTCGCCACCACCTACAACTACGCAGTCCTTCGGTTCCTGAGCAGGAAGGGGTTACACTGCTGAGACGTCCTCCAGACGAGATGGAAGCTCCTCAGATCTTCATCACACCATCCTCATCATCCTCATCATGAACATAACCCATAGCAGCTCCCCGCAGGTGTCTTTAACACGGCTTGTTGTTCATCCTTCATCTCCATGGCAACCTCCCATCATCTCCATGGAAACCTCTCACCTCTTGAGCCTGACGCTGTTCTGAGCGTGTCTCCTGACCTGGCTAGGCAGCGAGGTGGTTGATTAAGGAAGAGACACCTGGTGAGTGTACAGCCCACCTGTTCTCTCTGGTAAATCATGGATGTTTTGGTTCTGAATAATAACGTCTGCTTGATCTCATCGTCACGACCCTGTCTCTAAACCTCACAGTGAATTCAATAAAAAGGAAGAAAATGTGGGATGTGTCCGAACATTTCTGTTCAGGAGCATGTCGTTGTTAATGTAGTAATGTTAATGTAAATGTTAGCGCTGATGTGTTGATGCTATCCTGTGTTGCTTTGCGTTATAAGAAATGTTGGCAGTTTGATATACTTTAGCATTTAGTGCTTTTATTGCAATACCACTATGTGGGCGAAGACAAACTGGGATCCATCTCCTCAAGGTGCTTTTTGTATTGCTAAGAATAAGAAGTTTGTTTGCTCTGACCTTTAACCCCTCTATGGTTTCAGCGTAGCTGTGTCCCACAGCTGTCATTAAAGCTTGTTAATCACAATCACTGCTGTCCTGGTTTTATTTTGATCAATCGATCACAACAAACCAGGTTGAAAGCATGCATTTAACATTTGTTTGCAGTAATTATTATAATAATTAGTAGAATGTACTAATGTAGTAACGTGGAGCAATAATTAGTAGTTATATATCTAGGTATTGTTTCTAACAGAGAATAAGATGTGGTGGCTGGTATGATCCTGGTGATGTATCACCAACACTGAGGAGTTATACATCACAGCAGCCTCTCATCTGGTCCTCTCCTTCTCTTCTCTCCTCATCTCTTCCTCCCCTCTCCTCCTCCCCCTCCTCCTAATCCTGCTCTTCCTCCTCTCCTCTCCTCCTATTGTTTCTCCGCCTCCGGCTGCTCCATCTCTCCTCTCCTCCACCTGCTCCTCCTCTTCCTCCTCTGCCTCCTCCTGCTGCTCCTCCTCCTCCTCCTGCTCCTCCTGCTCCTCCTCCTGCTCCTCAGGGGTAGATGATGTTGAAATAGCAGTTCTTACAGTGGATCTTCTGTCCACACAGGAACATGGGGGTCAGCAAGTCTCCTAACACACAGCCACACACCGCACACTGCGCGCACACACACACACACACACACACACACACACACACACACACACACACACACACACACACACACACACACACACACACACACACTGAGTGAACAGACAGATGAGTGTCAGCAGAAGAACATCACAGACAGGCTGAGTGGACGCACGGTGAGACAGTCCAGGTGGGAGACCATGGAGGTTAGCTGTCCCCGTCCATCACTCTGTCCATCACTCACACATCGGCCCAGCGTGCCTGTAGGAGGAAGAGAGACTCAGCATGTGGTCTACTGAGGTACACACAGCAGGCACACATGTAGCTGGACATGTTGCTTCATCTGGAGAGAAGGAGCATATACTTTACTAAAGGTACTGGGTTTGATCCCCACCGTCTGCTGCCTGGATGTATCCTCGAGCTAACTGCTTAGATAAACGTCTTTGCTAAATGGTAAATAATAGTAGCATCCAGTTGTTAAAATTACCATTTTCTTAGCAGATATTTCTTTTTAAACCCATTTTTTGGGGTTCTGTGTCTCCCACAGTGGGTCTGGGGTCCTGATGAATATGATGATGAATCAAATGTTTTATTATTACATCACATGTCTCCATCGTGTCCAGGGCAATGACCGATGCAAATCCACCCAACTGACAGAAGTGTTAGAACTGAGATTGTCTGGTACAAGGTGTGTCATTATCGATGCATTTCTGTGAATTCTTTTGTACTTTGCTTGGGATTTTTTTTTAATGTTTTCTCAAGAGAGAGGAAGGTCTAACATGTGTGAGATATGTTCAGATGTTCTGGACACCGGCTCCATGTACTTCACATATTTGAAGAGTAACGTGAATTATTGCAAAAATGTCAATTTGACAAACATGTTGGTCGATAAATGTATATTAATATTGTATTTCAAATTAGAAAAATGCATCATTCTCTTCAGTTAGCATCAATACTGCTAAGGGTTGCTAAGCCATCTACATCTTTAAGTGAATCACAACTAGACCTCTTCAAATCTCATCTCCTTTAACGCACCAACATGTCCGAGAACATTAGAACTTATCTGGCAGTAGAAACCCTTACAACACTTCATATTTGACCTCAATACAAGAAAAGTTACAGTTCTATGCAAACATTGAATCATTTTAGGATATACATGTCACTTGTATCTTATTTACCTAACAAAGACAATTATATTTGAGTATGTTAATCCTCAATAGAAAGGGTTAGGTTAATTTATTCATAAACGTAAACATGCACTGTAAGTAACTACCTGTGATGGTGTTAAAGGGATGTAAGGTGCTTACCTGTGGATGAGAAGAGCTGGAGGACTGAACAGTGGACTCTCGCCACGCGCTCTGTCTCCCAGGTAGGACGACGTGTAGCCCCGCCCACCTGGCCTCCCACCTGGTGGGACATTAGCTCAGGAGTTAAGGCGGGTGGACTGGCAACCGGCTGGCAAAAATCGGAAGGTTGCTAGTTCGAGCCCCGACTTCAACCCTAACTATGTCGAGGTGTCCTTGAGCAAGACACTTAACCCCAACCGCTCCCCGGGCGCTGTGATTGGCTGCCCACTGCTCCCTTGAGGGATGGGTTAAATGCAGAGGAAAATTTTCACTATATGTATGTGACAATAAAAGTACCTTTACCTGACACCTCTCACGATCCCCACCAAACATCAAAGAATAGGTGACGCCCCCACCTGGAGGTGCATGCATAACATTCAGGTGTGGTCACGAGTTACGTGTTCAACTTGCAGACAATTACTGTGGTTTTCTAACATTTATTGAATGATTTATTAACAAGAAAAGAGCCATTTGATTTGAATTCATATATGTGACAATATGCATGACATGAGAACATTCAAATGAAACAAAAGGACTTTCCATATGCTGGGAATGTCTGCTATGACGCTTGCATATTTATACTTGAAAGACACGTTCAGGCCATCCTACGGCCTAGTTGCTGCCTGCTGCCACTCACTTCAGGGTCCCGACCCACCGTTTGAAACCACTGGCCTAATCCAATCACAGAAAACACTTGCCTGCAAACAATGCTGCATGTCGTGTGGGATTTGCCGTGGTTTAAGGGCGTGGCTTTGGATATGTGAAGGTACTGTAAAGGTACCTTTACATATTGAACTGTAAAGGTAAATTCGTATTTTTTTTACCTATATACATAACAACCTATGTATATTGTTATATATATATATATATGTATGTATATAACAATATACAAGCAACAGCCTTTCTGTATATAACAACCTCTACAAAAAGCTGTGATAGAGCAGTTAATATTTTTTAATATATAATTTTTTTTAATATATATATATATATATATATATATATATATAATATATATATATATATAAATGGAAATATAAATGGAAATATAAATGGAAAGATTTCTTCGTTGACGTGAACGCACCATTCCAGCATAGGTTTGTACCGGAAGTGACGTTGACTCTGTTACTGTGTTGTCTGTTGGCGCTTCCTCGTGTAGCATCAGGTCTGTATGAAGTCTCTAATTCGTTTATCAAAAATAGTTTAGGATCCTTTTTAACAAAGCATGAATAACATATGTCTCGTTACTATCTCATTGCCTCTCCGTGACTTCGCTTAAATCCACTAATCCGTCTAGATCCGTCCTAGAGCTAGCCACACAAGCTAACTTAAGCTAGCCTTGTTCTCAGCGATACATTCTAGTTATTAGTGTTCAATGGGAGCCTGGTACTAGTTATTAGTTAGTGTTCAATGGGAGCCTGGTACTAGTTATTAGTTAGGGTTTAATGGGAGCCTGGTACTAGTTATTAGTTAGTTTAATGGGAGCCTGGTACTAGTTATTAGTTAGTGTTCAATGGGAACCTGGTACTAGTTATTAGTTAGTGTTCAATGGGAGCCTGGTACTAGTTATTAGTTAGGGTTTAATGGGAGCCTGGTACTAGTTATTAGTTAGGGTTTAATGGGAGCCTGGTACTAGTTATTAGTTAGTGTTTAATGGGAGCCTGGTACTAGTTATTAGTTAGTGTTCAATGGGAGCCTGGTACTAGTTATTAGTTAGGGTTTAATGGGAGCCTGGTACTAGTTATTAGTTAGGGTTTAATGGGAGCCTGGTACTAGTTATTAGTTAGGGTTTAATGGGAGCCTGGTACTAGTTATTAGTTATGGTTTAATGGAAGCCTGAAGGTTTTATTTATATGTATTTAGTCTGATGCTTTAGTTGTGAGAAGATACACATGATGAAAAGAAGTTGGAGACTAAATCAAATAGTATTTTAAATGTTGTTTTCTGTCGGCTCTCAAGTAAAACTGCTGCTGTGTTGCTCCGCCAGAGAACAAGTGGCCTTCCACTCCTGCTAAATATAAAAACATAACTGATCAACCAGCCGCTCACTAGATCATCTCCTTTCAGAGGTGTGTCTCAAATATGTGTTTTCATATTGACAGTACTTTATCAATCCCGGGGGGAAGTGATTCTGTCACAATATTGCTCTGCTCAAGATAAGACCAACATAGCAAATAAATGATCAGTAGGGCTTCACATCTACAACAAATGTGCATCTTTACACAAAAGTGTAAAACAGTGAAACTGGGACCCCGAATGTGATCCCAGTCTGAGGCCCTACTGAGAGGTGTGTTGTTGTGTGGTTATGACTGTAGGGTTTGACCTATTGGGTCTGACCCTTGTGTTTGACCTATTGGGTCTGACCCTTGTGTTTGACCTATTGGGTCTGACCCTTGTGTTTGACCTATTGGGTCTGACCCTTGTGTTTGACCTATTGGGTCTAACCCTTGTGTTTGACCTATTGGGTCTAACCCTTGTGTTTGACCTATTGGGTCTGACCCTTGTGTTTGACCTATTGGGTCTGACCCTTGTGTTTGACCTATTGGGTCTGACCCTTGTGTTTGACCTATTGGGTCTGACCCTTGTGTTTGACCTATTGGGTCTGACCCTTGTGTTTGACCTATTGGGTCTGACCCTTGTGTTTGACCTATTGGGTCTGACCCTTGTGTTTGACCTATTGGGTCTAACCCTTGTGTTTGACCTATTGGGTCTAACCCTTGTGTTTGACCTATTGGGTCTGACCCTTGTGTTTGACCTATTGGGTCTGACCCTTGTGTTTGACCTATTGGGTCTGACCCTTGTGTTTGACCTATTGGGTCTGACCCTTGTGTTTGACCTATTGGGTCTAACCCTTGTGTTTGACCTATTGGGTCTGACCCTTGTGTTTGACCTATTGGGTCTGACCCTTGTGTTTGACCTATTGGGTCTGACCCTTGTGTTTGACCTATTGGGTCTGACCCTTGTGTTTGACCTATTGGGTCTGACCCTTGTGTTTGACCTATTGGGTCTGACCCTTGTGTTTGACCTATTGGGTCTGACCCTTGTGTTTGACCCCATGCAGCAGCCGTCCAGCATGACCACCGCCGCCAGACCCACGTTCGAGCCGGCCCGGGGGGGCCGGGGGAAGGGAGAGGGGGACCTGAGTGCTCTGTCCAAGCAGTACTCCAGCCGCGACCTGCCCGGACACACAAAGCTCAAATACAGGTCTGGCACCAGGACGCTGAGCTATGGCCGTAGGGCTCAGGGTGTTGCCCCTCAGCCCCCATGTGCACAGTCTCCCTGTAGGCCTCCTACAGCCAGATGACCCCTGACCCCGACCTGACATGGGTCTGAATTCACTAGGCGTTGCTTTGGAAGAAAATCATTATTTTGCTGATGTATTCATTTTTGTTGCCCTGTACTGATGCTACTGTCCCCCCCCAGGCAGCCCACCCAGGATGCCCCAGAAGAGGTCCGTGCCCGGGACTTCCGCAGGGAGCTGGAGGAGAGGGAGCGCGTGGCGGTCCGAGAGAAGACCCGGGAGAGGGGCCCGAGAGGTGGGCAGACTCGGTCCTTCATGACGAGCTGGTTGTAGTGGGAAGGTCTAACTGCTGATCCTCAGCTGGAACGTGACGTGTTTTGTTTTTTTTTCAGACCACACCACATCTTCATCGTCCTCTTCATCGTCCTCCAAGAGGCCCAGACTAGACCAGATCCCCGCAGCAAACCTGGACGCTGACGACCCCCTCACAGACGTAAGAGTTCCTTTAACATGATCACTTCTGCTCCTGTAAGCTCAGACCATGTATTTAAAGCCTGAGTGGAGATAACCTTCCTGGCGGCCATGTTGTGTGACCTCACAGGATGATGAGGATGAGGACTCGGATGAGGACAGCGATGATGACGACACCGCGGCGCTGCTCGCAGAGCTGGAGAAGATCAAGAAGGAGCGGGCTGAGGAGCATGAGCGCAAGGTGAGGATGCTCTCCTGCTGTTCTTCATGATCACACCTGCTCTCCTGCTGTTCTTCATGATCACACCTGCTCTCCTGATGTTCTTCATGATCACACCTGCTCTCCTGATGTTCTTCATGATCACACCTGCTCTCCTGATGTTCTTCATGATCACACCTGCTCTCCTGATGTTCTTCATGATCACACCTGCTCTCCTGCTGTTCTTCATGATCACACCTGCTCTCCTGATGTTCTTCATGATCACACCTGCTCTCCTGATGTTCTTCATGATCACACCTGCTCTCCTGATGTTCTTCATGATCACACCTGGCCGACAGACACTGACGTGTGTGTGTGTGTGTGTGTGTGTGTGTGTGTGTGTGTGTGTGTGTGTGTGTGTGTGTGTGTGTGTGTGTGTGTGTGTGTGTGTGTGTGTGTGTGTGTGTGTGTGTGTGTGTGTGTGTGTGTGTGTGTGTGTGTGTTCCCAGGAGCGTGAGCAGAAGGCGGAGGAGGAGAGGATTCGGATGGAGAACATTCTGAGTGGGAATCCTCTGATCCACCTGGCAGGACAGCCTCAGCCTCCACAGCCTCAGAACCCGGCAGCCTTCAGCGTCAAGAGGAGGTAGGACTCCCAGTGGTACCATTGTACCAGGACCGCTCATACCAGTGGTACCAGGACCGCTCATACCAGTGGTACCAGGACCGCTCATACCAGTGGTACCAGGACCGCTCATACCAGTGGTACCAGGACCGCTCATACCAGTGGTACCAGCGCTGGTCGTGGTACCACTGGTATGAGCGGTACCAGCGCTGGTCGTGGTACCAGGACCGCTCATACCAGTGGTACCAGGACCGCTCATACCAGTGGTACCAGGACCGCTCATACCAGTGGTACCAGGACCGCTCATACCAGTGGTACCAGGACTGCTCATACCAGTGGTGTTTGTTTCCTCAGGTGGGATGACGACGTGGTGTTCAAGAACTGCGCTAAAGGGGTGGAGGAAGCCAGGAAGGAGAAACGCTTCATCAACGACACGCTGCGCTCCGAGTTCCACAAGAAGTTCATGGAGAAATACGTCAAGTAGAGGAGCCTGTCCCCCGAGTGGGGGCCTGAGGGCCCCGACATCACAACTCTGTATGAACACATTGTACATAACCCCGCCTACTGAGCGCCGTTTCTAATTGGACGCGCTAGGACTTTAAAAGATGACTTTTTGTTTGAGGTTGAATTTTCGTTTTGAGTACTTCTGCCTGTTCTGTTTTTAAATAATTTCAATAAACAGGATTTGTGTCTTTTGAATGTCTTGCTTTCTTTTTGATTTCCTCATGGTGAGATACTGAAGACTCAATGCATGGCTTACAGTAAGAAGTTACTGGGTAAGGCTGGTGGTACATTCAATTAGAGATCAGCTAACGGTGATCAGAGTTGCTTTTATTACATCTTAACGTACGCCAGAGAAATCCTTAGGCTTGGATCCTCAACAGTCACATACAGCATCAATACAAGATCACAATAACAAAGTAATAAGTAGCAACATCAATACAAGTGGTAGTGGTACCAGCCACAGTGGTATTGCAAAGAAAATAATACAATAAAATGCTGTGCAAAATACAGAACAATATAATGCAGATAATCAAATAATGGGTTGTTGTAGTGTGCGTTGGTTTGGGGGTAATGGATTTCTCCAGGAGCCCTGGCTGCTGGGGGAAAAAAACTTTGTCATCCTCTGGGTTTTGGCCCCGAGGCTTCGGTACCGCTTCCCGACGGCAGTAGCTCAAACAGTTTCTGATTGGGGTGGCTGGGGTCCCTAATGATTCTGAGGGCCTTCTTGACACACCGGGCCATGTAGGTGTCCTGGACGGAGGGAAGCTCACATCCGCTGATCCTCTCAGCTGTCCGCACTACCCTTTGCAACGCTTTGCGGCTTTGGGCAGTGCTGTTCCCGTACCAGGCGGTGATGCATCCCGTCAAGATGCTCTCCGTTGCGCCTCTGAAGAAGGCCCCCAGGATCTTGGGGCCCATAGATAGGTGGGGTGTTATGGTCTCTAGGTGGTGGGGTTAGGGTGGGGTGTGTTATGGTCTCTAGGTGGTGGGGTTAGGGTGGGGTGTGTTATGGTCTCTAGGTGGTGGGGTTAGGGTGGGGTGTTATGCTCTAGGTGGTGGGGTTAGGGTGGGGTGTTATGGTCTCTAGGTGGTGGGGTTAGGGTGGGGTGTTATGGTCTCTAGGTGGTGGGGTTAGGGTGGGGTGTTATGCTCTAGGTGGTGGGGTTAGGGTGGGGTGTTATGGTCTCTAGGTGGTGGGGTTAGGGTGGGGTGTGTTATGGTCTCTAGGTGGTGGGGTTAGGGTGGGGTGTTATGCTCTAGGTGGTGGGGTTAGGGTGGGGTGTGTTATGGTCTCTAGGTGGTGGGGTTAGGGTGGGTTGTTATGGTCTCTAGGTGGTGGGGTTAGGGTGGGTTGTTATGGTCTCTAGGTGGTGGGGTTAGGGTGGGGTGTTATGCTTCAGGTGGTGGGGTTAGGGTGGGGTGTTATGGTCTCTAGGTGGTGGGGTTAGGGTGGGGTGTTATGGTCTCTAGGTGGTGGGGTTAGGGTGGGGTGTGTTATGGTCTCTAGGTGGTGGGGTTAGGGTGGGTTGTTATGGTCTCTAGGTGGTGGGGTTAGGGTGGGGTGTGTTATGGTCTCTAGGTGGTGGGGTTAGGGTGGGGTGTTATGGTCTCTAGGTGGTGGGGTTAGGGTGGGTTGTTATGGTCTCTAGGTGGTGGGGTTAGGGTGGGGTGTTATGCTCTCTAGGTGGTGGGGTTAGGGTGGGGTGTTATGCTCTCTAGGTGGTGGGGTTAGGGTGGGGTGTGTTATGGTTCTTACCAGAAGGTGGGGTTAGGGTGGGGTGTGTTGTGGTCCTTAGCAACAGGGGTCGTGGTGTGGTGGTTTAGAGTGTACTCTGAACCGCTACCAGCAGGGGGCGACATCTCCAATGCCGTCATTGTTGTGAGCTGGGAGTAGAAGATGGCAGCTTCCTATTTTTCCTCGGGATTATCGTCTCACTGCGGATGTTGAACAGTTCCCTGTAGATATTGTCCTTACTTCCCGGATCGCTTCGTTCCATCAGCTAACCCCACTTGATGTGTGAGTCCAGCTGAATGTGGAGACATGGAGCCGAGCGGCAGTATGGACAGTCTGGGATCCAAGAGGTCCTCCTCCCGACAAGCCAGTGTGGATTCACTTTCCAGGTACAGAAAGATTTACTTAACCTTTATTTTCAGACCTACAAGAGTTTGTTACTGTAGTGTACACACCAAAGAGTTATCTTGTCATTATTAATAATACCTGCCAGTATACTTCATATATTGACTTTATATTATCTAAGTCTCTCAACCACGCCTCATTACATAGCATAATTACTCCAGACAAACCTTCTTAAATACATGTAAGAACAACACGATTGCGTTCAATTGAGAAATAACCCCCAAATGTTGCGATATTGTTACTTCCTGCAGACTGAATGCGTCTAGCGTGACTGTGTGTTTCCTCCAGCAGCACCTCCACCTCCCGCTCCGACCGGTCCGCCCAGGCGAACCCCCCCTCGGCCATGTCCTCCGACTCGGTGAGCACCTCTGCGGAGCTCTCCCCGGAGCTCAAGGTTGGTCACTCACTAATAAACTACTACTAGATGACTACTAAACTACTACTAGACAACTACTGAACTACAACTAAACTACTACTAGACTACTACTACATGTCTCTATCAACCTGGTATTTGTACATTCTAGCCATTTAGTCATTTATCCATATGTTTTTGTGATTTTATATTTATATTGCATATCTTTTTAAATGTCTATTTAAATGTCATATCCTGTCCAGATGTTTGATAGACGTTTGTATGTTTGTATCTTTTATCTAAACTCTGTTGTGTAACTCTGTGTTAACATTCAGGTCAGACCGAAAGCCCAAACCAAGGTGAGTCCCTAACCCTGTGTTAGGACAGACCGGCCACACAGCTCCTGCATCTATCAAGCTCTTATTTGAAGTAAGAGAGCGAGTGCTTTAAGGGTTGTTGTGTTGTCTGCAGATACCCAGCGAGTGTAAAGAAGAACCGCAGTTACTTCCGGGCGAAGCTGTCCAAGATATGGGTTAGTGGCGCTCTCTTTATTCTGTTCACTGTCTTGCTAAATCAAAACAAAGCAGTCCCGTTCCCGTCCTGCCGTCAGATGAGTGTGTGATGGTTTCACCTCCTGACAGCCAGAGACGTGATGTACATCTGTCCGTTCCTGGGCGCGCTGCGAGGCACGGTGACCGTGACCAACTACCGGCTGTTCTTCAGATGCACAGACCGGGTAAACGCAACATGCAACATGCTTTCTGCTCTCTGGCATCGTTCTGTTGAACTCTACCGCTCAAAGGTGCCTCTGGGCTTCTCCGATTTGTTATTTTAAACTAGTTTCCAGTTCTTGTTGCGTTGCTTCCTTCTTATGCACTTTGTATTGCTTTGTTTTTTGCACGAAAAGCCCTTTATAAATAAAGTTTGATGGATTTGATTGTTGGCTGCAGCTCTGGAGGGAAGTGAATCATTTCCTGGACGTTCTTCGTGATGTAGCGCCCTCTTTTCTGATCTGGGATAGAGCAAGCATTAATACAGATGGATGAAGCATTAATACAGATGGATGAAGCATTAATACAGATGGATGAAGCATTAATACAGATGGATGAAGCATTAATACAGATGGATGAAGCATTAATACAGATGGATGAAGCATTAATACAGATGGATGAAGCATTAATACAGATGGATGAAGCATTAATACAGATGGATGAAGCATTAATACAGATGGATGAAGCATTAATACAGATGGATTAAGCATTAATACAGATGGATGAAGCATTAATACAGATGGATGAAGCATTAATACAGATGGATGAAGCATTAATACAGATGGATGAAGCATTAATACAGATGGATGAAGCATTAATACAGATGGGTGAAGCATTAATACAGATGGGTGAAGTATTAATACAGATGGGTGAAGTCTTAGAGATGGATGAAGTCTTAGAGATGGAAGAAGTGTTAGAGATGGATGAAGTCTTAGAGATGGATGAAGTCTTAGAGATGGATAAAGTATTAATACAGGTGGGTGAAGTCTTAGAGATGGATGAAGTATTAATACAGATGGGTGAAGTCTTAGAGATGGATGAAGTGTTAGACATGGATGAAGTCTTAGAGATGGATGAAGTCTTAGAGATGGGTGAAGTCTTGGAGATGGATAAAGTATTAATACAGATGGGTGAAGTCTTGGAGATGGATAAAGTATTAATACAGATGGGTGAAGTCTTAGAGATGGGTGAAGTCTTGGAGATGGATAAAGTATTAATACAGGTGGATGAAGTCTTGGAGATGGATAAAGTATTAATACAGGTGGGTGAAGTCTTGGAGATGGATAAAGTATTAATACAGGTGGGTGAAGTCTTAGAGATGAAGAATCTGATATTGTGTCCCAGGAGTTTGTGCTGGACCTGCCTCTGGGTGTGGTGAGTCGCGTGGAGAAGATCGGTGGGGCGTCCAGTCGAGGAGATGTGTCCTACGGTCTGGTCTGCAAGGTACAGGAGGAGGACACCTCCACCTACACTACACCGTGATGACATCACTCTGGGACAGGGGTACACCGTGATGACATCACTCTGGGACAGGGGTACACCGTGATGACATCACTCTAGGACAGGGGTACACCGTGATGACATCACTCTAGGACAGGGGTACACCGTGATGACATCACTCTAGGACAGGGGTACACCGTGATGACATCACTCTAGGACAGGGGTACACTGGGATGACATCACTCTAGGACCGGGGTACACCATGATGACATCACTCTAGGACAGGGGTTCCTCCTGGGGGGGGGCAGGACCTCCTGGGACCCTGATGTTCAGATGGGGTCACAGGACATTGATGGATTACTAAGTTATAGATATTTGAAAAAGCGAACACTAAACACTAACTAAAACTAACTAACACTAAGTGAACTACCACTAACCACTAAGTGAACTTCTACTAATCGCTTACTGAGTGCTCTGTCTTCGCCAGGACATGAGAAATCTACGCTTCGCTCACAAACAGTCAGAGGACGCTCTGAAGAAGTCTGTTTTTGAAGTCCTGATGAAATTTGCGTTTCCTGTTTCCAACGGGCTGGTGAGTCAAGACCAGTGTCCGAAATACAACCTGACCTCTCGCTCTCTGTGTCTCTGTCTCTCTCTCGCTCTCTGTGTCTCTGTCTCTCTCTCGCTCTCTGTGTCTCTGTCTCTCTCTCGCTCTCTGTGTCTCTGTCTCTCTCTCGCTCTCTGTGTCTCTGTCTCTCTCTCGCTCTCTGTGTCTCTGTCTCTCTCTCACTCTCTGTGTCTGTCTGTCAGTTTCTCTCTCTCTCTCTCGCTCGCTCTCGCTCTCTGTGTCTGTCTGTCTGTTTCTCTCTCTCTGTGTCTGTCTGTCTGTTTCTCTCTCTCTCTCTCTGTCTGTCTGTCTGTTTCTCTCTCTCTCTGTCTGTCTGTCTGTTTCTCTCTCTCTCGCTCTCTCCCTTACATTTTATGATCCTTTTTGGCATGGAAAGTAAACATTTACAATGGCAAAAATATGAAAGGTTAAAAGTAAATCCAAACAAGTAAGATGTACATAATACTAAAATACTTCTCTCTCCCTCAGCCAATCTTTGCGTTTGAATACGGTCAGGTGTTCCCGGAGAATGGATGGAAGGTGTACGACGCTCTGGCTGAGTACAAGAGACAGGTACCTGGTCCACAACTAGTACTTCATCTAGTGAGGGGGTGAAGGTACCTGGTCCTCACTAGGGACACTAGTTCTTCATCTAGTGAGGGTACCTGGTCCTCACTAGGGACACTAGTTCTTCATCTAGTGAGGGTACCTGGTCCTCACTAGGGACACTAGTTCTTCATCTAGTGAGGGTACCTGGTCCTCACTAGGGACACTAGTTCTTCATCTAGTGAGGGTTGATCCTGCCAGACAGGAGGCCTCCTCAGAGAACCAAGGACCACATAAAGGACATAAAGGACAGAGTATAAAAAGAAAAGGCTGCGATGACAGGAGACACCTTCTGTGTTTACAAGACAAAACAAACATGATATAATATGATGTAGTAATAAAACACGTAACAGATATCGGGAGAGGAGAGGAAGCAAGCTGTCTCTAGATGACCTCATAAAGTAATGAAGATGCTTCATGATTCATCAGTCAGTCTGTACTCCACCCCTCAGACTATTCTATGCTCCACCCCTCAGTCTGTATTCTATGCTCCACCCCTCAGTCTGTATTCTATGCTCCACCCTTCAGTCTGTACTCTGCTCCACCCTTCAGTCTGTACTCTGCTCCACCCTTCAGTCTGTACTCTGCTCCACCCTTCAGTCTGTACTCTGCTCCACCCTTCAGTCTGTACTCTGCTCCACCAGGGCATCCCCAATGAGAGCTGGCGCGTGACGAAGGCCAACGACCACTATGAGCTGTGTGACACGTACCCCTCCTCCCTGGCCGTGCCGGTCAACATCCCTGACGAGGACATCAGGAGGGTCGCCGCCTTCCGGGCCAAAGGTCGGATACCCGTGAGTACCCGGACTTTTCCACTGAGCTCCCTGCACACTGGTACTGTCTAACCCCTACCTGCTCCTTAATGACCTGTCTCTGTACTGTCTAACCCCTACCTGCTCCTTAATGACCTGTCTCTGTACTGTCTAACCCCTACCTGCTTCTTAATGACCTGTCTCTGTACTGTCTAACCCCTACCTGCTTCTTAATGACCTGTCTCTGTACTGTCTAACCCCTACCTGCTTCTTAATGACCTGTCTCTGTACTGTCTAACCCCTACCTGCTCCTTAATGACCTGTCTCTGTACTGTCTAACCCCTACCTGCTCCTTAATGACCTGTCTCTGTACTGTCTAACCCCTACCTGCTCCTTAATGACCTGTCTCTGTACTGTCTAACCCCTACCTGCTCCTTAATGACCTGTCTCTGTACTGTCTAACCCCTCCCTGCTCCTTAATGACCTGTCTCTGTATTCACGGTGAATTGCTTTGTATTAAGTGGCGTCCGCTCAACGGCTAAACAGTAACACGGTAGCGTGGTGGTGTTGGTGCAGGTGTTGTCATGGATACACCCAGAGAGCCAGGCCACGGTGACCCGCTGCAGCCAGCCCATGGTGGGGGTCAACGGGAAGCGGAGCAAGGAGGATGAGAAGTACCTGCAGGCCATCATGGACGCCAACGCCCAGTCACACAAGCTGTTCATCTTTGACGCCCGGCCCAGCGTCAACGCTGCTGCTAACAAGGTAGCGCTGTGCTAGGCTAGCTGCTGACAAGGTAGCGCTGTGCTAGGCTAGCTGCTGACAAGGTAGCGCTGTGCTAGGCTAGCTGCTGACAAGGTAGCGCTGTGCTAGGCTAGCTGCTGACAAGGTAGCGCTGTGCTAGGCTAGCTGCTGACAAGGTAGCGCTGTGCCAGGCTAGCTGCTGACAAGGTAGCGCTGTGCTAGACTAGCTGCTGACAAGGTAGCGCTGTGCTAGGCTAGCTGCTGACAAGGTAGCGCTGTGCTAGACTAGCTGCTGACAAGGTAGCGCTGTGCTAGGCTAGCTGCTGACAAGGTAGCGCTGTTCCAGGCTAGCTGCTGACAAGGTAGCGCTGCGCTAGGCTAGCTGCTGACAAGGTAGCGCTGTGCCAGGCTACCTGCTGACAAGGTAGCGCTGTGCCAGGCTACCTGCTGACAAGGTAGCGCTGTGCTAGGCTAGCTGCTGACAAGGTAGCGCTGTTCCAGGCTAGCTGCTGACAAGGTAGCGCTGCGCTAGGCTAGCTGAACAGGTAGCATCCCCAGGCAGGTTGGGGGCTATGAGAGAGAGGATGTGTACCAGTATGCTGTGCTATATGATATGTAATGAGATATGATTGAATATTTAATGCTCTAGATGAAGGGCGGGGGCTATGAGAGCGAGGACGCCTACCAGAACGCAGAGCTGGTCTTCCTGGACATCCACAACATCCACGTGATGAGGGAGTCTCTCCGCAAGCTGAAGGAGGTGGTGTACCCCAACATAGAGGAGCCCCATTGGCTGTCCAACCTGGAGTCCACCCATTGGCTGGAGCACATCAAGGTGGGCGGAGCAGATGAGAAGATGTTGAAGATTCAGATAGTACAATGTCATAATGATGTCATCAGGTGTGGCTTGAACGTGTTTGTGTGTGTGTGTGTGTGTGTGTCTGTCCCTGTGTGTGTGCGTGTGTGTGTGTCTGCCCCTGTGTGTGTGTGGGTGTGTGTGTCTGCCCCTGTGTGTGTGGGTGTGTGTGTATGCCCCTGTGTGTGTGGGTGTGTGTGTGTGTGTGTCTGCCCCTGTGTGTGTGGGTGTGTGTGTCTGCCCCTGTGTGTGTGTGTGTGTGTGTGCGTGCCCCTGTGTGTGTGTGTGTGTGTGTGGGTGTGTGTGTGTGTGTGCGTGCCCCTGTGTGTGTGTGTGTGTGTGTGTGTGTGCGTGCCCCTGTGTGTGTGTGTGGGTGTAGCTGATCCTAGCAGGAGCTCTGAGGATAGCAGACAAGGTGGAGTCGGGGAAGACGTCGGTGGTGGTGCACTGCAGCGACGGCTGGGACCGCACCGCCCAGCTCACCTCCCTCTCCATGCTCATGCTGGACGGCTTCTACCGGACCACCCGCGGCTTCCAGGTGCTGCTGGAGAAGGAGTGGCTGAGCTTCGGACATCGCTTCCAGCTGGTATGCACCTCCTCCTGTCTGCACTGTCTAACCCCTACCTGGTACGCTCCTCCTGTCTGTACGGTCTAACCCCTACCTGGTACGCTCCTCCTGTCTGTACTGTCTAACCCCTACCTGGTACGCTCCTCCTGTCTGTACTGTCTAACCCCTACCTGGTACGCTCCTCCTGTCTGTACTGTCTAACCCCTACCTGGTACGCTCCTCCTGTCTGTACTGTCTAACCCCTACCTGGTACGCTCCTCCTGTCTGTACGGTCTAACCCCTACCTGGTACGCTCCTCCTGTCTGTACTGTCTAACCCCTACCTGGTACGCTCCTCCTGTCTGTACTGTCTAACCCCTACCTGGTACGCTCCTCCTGTCTGTACGGTCTAACCCCTACCTGGTACGCTCCTCCTGTCTGTACTGTCTAACCCCTACCTGGTACGCTCCTCCTGTCTGTACTGTCTAACCCCTACCTGGTACGCTCCTCCTGTCTGTACTGTCTAACCCCTACCTGGTACGCTCCTCCTGTCTGTACGGTCTAACCCCTACCTGGTACGCTCCTCCTGTCTGTACTGTCTAACCCCTACCTGGTACGCTCCTGAGGAGGGCACCTCCTCCTGTCTCTGTACTGTGGGTTCTGGTGTTCACTAGGATGTCTGCTGACAGCAACACATACCAAACTCCCACTAAAGCACTTCCTGTTTCCTGTTTCCTGTTTCCTGTCCAGAGGATCGGCCACGGAGACAAGAACCACACGGACGCAGACCGCTCGCCCATCTTCGTCCAGTTCATCGACTGCGTCTGGCAGATGACCCGCCAGGTAGGCTCCACAGCGCCGGGCTGAACCGACCGTACCTTCTGTTCAGCGCTCTCTGAAGAACCCCACCGTACCTTCTGTTCAGCGCTCTCTGAAGAACCCCACCGTACCTTCTGTTCAGCGCTCTCTGAAGAACCCCACCGTACCTTCTGTTCAGCGCTCTCTGAAGAACCCCACCGTACCTTCTGTTCGGCGCTCTCTGAAGAACCCCACCGTACCTTCTGTTCGGCGCTCTCTGAAGAACCCCACCGTAC
>JACYXH010000300.1:1817500-1887500 GCA_026745465.1 Lota lota | reverse complement strand
AGCGTGTTGTAAGTTGTGTCAATATGTTTTCATGATTTTATCCAATCAGCAGAGAGAAGGCCGTTTGGCCTGATAAACATGTTTTGTGTTTACATGAGTTGATTTTTAATGAAGACGGGATGATACACTAAGAACAATAATGTTTTAACAGGTTGTTCGCCATAACTAATGGGAGTAAACATCTGTGCCTTTTTTTTACACTGTCTGCGTTCCACCTTAGTGATTTAACAAGGTACGCAACCAGTGATATGACATGGTGCACAACCAGTGATTTAACAAGGTACACAACCAGTGATTTGACAAGGTGCACAACCAGTGATTTGACAAGGTGTGCAACCAGTGATTTGACTCGTCTGCATCAGGAATACTTGACACCGTGTAGGTGATGATGTGTGGTAGGATGTCTGGGTCACCCAACACTCCCAGTTACTTTCTAAACTCAGTTTCAGGACATTACCAGATCTAGAGATAAGATGTAGTGCCTTTTCAAATACACCATGGAACCTAGTATGACTTGGTGGTCCCTAACCGTTTATGATTGATGAACCAGATGCTATGATCCATCCCATAATAAAGTGGCGTAATGGCCTCTTCCAATCTCTTAATACGTCTAGTTATAATGTCCAGCTCACCAAAATACCTGTTACTATGTCTACCAGTATACTTTTTATAGGCCTACATTTATTGAGGTATGGAAAAGGTGAATATCACGATATTATCGCACACACGTGTTCATTATATTGTGCTTTACTGTGTTCGTTGTGGTGTTCTATTTGGATGTTGCATTTGAGACTTGGAGCCCGCGAGGAGAAGACGTTTGAGACTTGGAGCCCGCGAGGAGAAGACGTTTGAGACTTGGAGCCCGCGAGGAGAAGACATTTGAGACTTGGAGCCCGCGAGGAGAAGACGTTTGAGACTTGGAGCCCGCGAGGAGAAGACGTTTGAGACTTGGAGCCCGCGAGGAGAAGACATTTGCATGTCCATGATGTCATGCTGTGTTGTTGCCCTTTGTCTCCCGTGACGCCAGCAGCCTGGAGAGCAGTAAGCTGGGATGTTTGGATCAATAATAGAAGGGCCGTGCGGCCCCTGTTGGGGCGTCTTATGTCACTGAGTAATTAATAACGGCACCCTACCGGTTTTATTACTACTAAGGAATTGTTTTGAAAAAGTTGAACCCTAAGGTGCGTCTCCAAACTCTCCTATCTGTGATTGGCTGAGCTTTTCAAAACGTGGAACCGCGCTTGGATGCCGCGTCTTGATTGGCTGTCTTTTCTTCCGCAGTCGGTGCCAACATCCGGTTGGCCACATCCGGTGACATGACGACATCGCCGATACAAAAAAGAGAGAAGGAAAACAGGAAAATACATTTGTCTTGACAAGAACAGAGGAAACTTGTAAAAAGACCCGCTAGATCCCGGCCGACCAGCCCGACCTCTCCCCTGATCGATCGTTAGTGATCGATATCTGCTGATAATCACTCCGCCTCCACGTCCGCACGGAGAGGCTGTACGTGTTCTGAGTTTATTGTTCTTCGCCTGGTACCCAGCCTGCTAAAGCTAATCTCAGGCTACTTCCAGGGCTACATTCTGCTAACAGGTTAGCAAGCTAGCGAAGGTTAGCTGCTATCGCTAGCCGCTAAAAGGCATAGCGCCGCGCTAAGCAGCAGCAGCGTCCAGGTGATCCAGCTGACCGGTCCGGAGAGAGCATGGCCACCTCGGCTCTGTACGCCTGCACCAAGTGTAACCAGCGGTACCCCTTCGAGGAACTGTCCCAGGGCCAGCAGCTCTGCAAGGTGGGTGGCCAGGGTGTGGGCCATTCTCAGCCAGTTGTTTTGAACCAAGTGTATATAGTAAGAGACCGAGCTCCGAGCCCTGAGATGCAGCATGCAGGCAGTGGCTCGCCTGGCTCTTATGTAACTCCGCTCTAATGCTGAGGAAGAGCAACATGTTGAGGGCTTAATCACAGACCGCACAGCGGTCACCCACTCGGAATAAAGAAGACATCAATTGAGTTCTTTCACCATATTACCATACGGACGAGTAAACCTATGAATCATCTTTATCAACTTTAAAACCCCACGCAGTCTTTGTTGTCGTGTTGACTCTGGACAGTAGTTGTGTTTCAGAGCGTCATCTCTGAGTTTAAATAAATACAATTTCATATATATATATATATATATATATATATAAAATGGAAATTGGAAATGGAATATAGATAGTGTCGCAATCCATCCCATTTTCCTTAAAGGAAGGGATGATTTTAAAAGAGCAGGAAATAACCAAACATTCAGGACAGGGAACATCATTTCCTCTCATCCACGGTGTGGGTTAAGGTTGTGAGACCTAAGTGGGATGGAGTGGATTGTAAATTGTACTGTAGGTTTCTGTTAATTTGGCCTGTACACCAGTGTATCTGTATTTCATATGTGTTATTTGTGTCTGACCTCAGGAGTGTCGCATCGCACACCCCATCGTGAAGTGTACATACTGCCGCTCAGAGTTCCAGCAGGAGAGGTGGGTCGTGTTTCAGCCCCACCTAGGCTCTGTCTTACAGCACAGTGTTCTCACGCTGACTTTACTTTTCTCTTCCCAGTAAAACAAACACAATCTGCAAGAAATGTGCCCAGAATGTGAAACAGTTTGGGACGGTGAGCGACTCATTCTTCTGCTTTCCATCCGCTAACCTTTTGTTGTCCCTTCTGAATGTGGCGTTATTCATCAATTATTATTAATTATTAATTAGTTGTACTGAGTATAACGATGTTATAATGCCTTGGATGCACTGTTTGAATGTATTTTCTGTAATGTATTGCAGCAGCAGCTGAGTGTCCCTCAGCAGGTGACTGTCCTACCATCAGTCGTGTTCTGTACTGACCCGTAAGACCTGTTGTCCCTGCAGCCCAAACCTTGCCAGTACTGTAACATCATCGCTGCCTTCATCGGCACCAAGTGCCAGCGCTGCACCAACTCGGAGAAGAAGTATGGCCCTCCACAGACCTGCGAGCAGTGCAAGCAGCAGTGTGCCTTCGACAGGAAGGAGGAGGGCCGGAGAAAGGTACGCGCCTACCTGCACACACACACACACACACACACACACCCACACGCACGCACACACACACACACACACACACACACACACACACACACACACACACACACACACACACACACACACACACACACACACACACACACACACACACACACACACACACACACACACACACACACACACACACACACACACACACCTTAGGTGTTTTCATCTGATCCTAGAGCTGATGGGAATTCTGCATGGATTTTTGTAGCTACTCCAATTATGACCGTATGCTTTGCTTGTTGTCAGCCTCATCTGCAAGTCTCTGTGGATCAGAGCGTAGTCTGCTGGATGTAAACGTATGTGTGTAACTGTGTGTGTGTGTGTAACTCTGTGTGTGTGTGTGTGTAACTCTGTGTGTGTGTGTGTGTGTAACTGTGTGTGTGTGTGTGTAACTCTGTGTGTGTGTGTGTGTGTGTGTGTGTGTGTGTGTGTAACTCTGTGTGTGTGTGTGTGTAACTCTGTGTGTGTGTAACTCTGTGTGTGTGTGTGTAACTCTGTGTGTAGGTGGACGGTAAGCTGTTGTGCTGGCTGTGTACTCTGTCGTATCGCCGTGTGCTGCAGAAGACCAAGGAGCAGAGGAAGGGCTTCGGCTCCTCCAACTCCTCCTCCTCCCTCGGCGAGAAGGACCAGCACTCCCGACCCCACCACCACCAGCACCACCCACACAACCGCCACAGCAGCTCCCACCACAAGTAGGTCCGCCCCCGGGTCAGACAGCCAATAGGGCTCCACTCTGAGCCAGGAGGTCTAACCTCCAGACAGCCTATAGGGCTCCACTCTGAGCCAGGAGGTCTAACCTCCAGACAGCCTATAGGGCTCCACTCTGAGCCAGGAGGTCTAACCTCCAGACAGCCTATAGGGCTCCACTCTGAGCCAGGAGGTCTAACCTCCAGACAGCCTATAGGGCTCCACTCTGAGCCAGGAGGTCTAACCTCCAGACAGCCTATAGGGCTCCACTCTGAGCCAGGAGGTCTAACCTCCAGACAGCCTTTAGGGCTCCACTCTGAGCCAGGAGGTCTAACCTCCAGACAGCCTATAGGGCTCCACTCTGAGCCAGGAGGTCTAACCTCCAGAGGGCCAGGTTTCTTTGCTGCATCGCTGCCTGAAATGCTGCCATGGTGGGGAGGTTGTTGTGTTGTTGACGAGGTTGTTGTGTTGTTGACGAGGTTGTTGTGTTGTTGACGAGGTTATTGTGTTGTTGACGAGGTTGTTGACGAGGTTGTTGTGTTGTTGACGAGGTTGTTGTGTTGTTGGCGAGGTTGTTGTGTTGTTGACGAGGTTGTTGTGTTGTTGACGAGGTTATTGTGTTGTTGACGAGGTTGTTGACGAGGTTGTTGTGTTGTTGACGAGGTTGTTGTGTTGTTGACGAGGTTGTTGTTGTTTCCAGACTGAGTGGGAGTCTGAGTCCGGAGCCGGAGCCAGGACTATGGAAGCAGAGGTGAGACCTCTCCTTCTGTTCATCCTTGACCTCCTCCTGCTCCCTGTGTCCCCACTCTTCCTTTCTTCTGCTTTACCTGCTCGTTCTTCTCCTCCTGTTCCTCCTTACTGCTCCTCTGTTCCTCCTTACCGCTCCTCTGTTCCTCCTTACTGTTCCTCCTTACTGCTCCTCTGTTCCTCCTTACTGCTCCTCTGTTCCTTCTTACCGCTGCCTCGGTTCTATTCTCCTCGTGCTCTGCGCTCACCAGTCCTTCTTGCTTCTCTCTGCAGCCATAAGTCGTCTTCCATCCAGAAGGAGACGCCCAAGAAGAAACCAAAGCTGGAGCTGAAGCCGTCCAACGGAGACAGGTTGGAGGGCGTCTCGATTCCGCACGTTAATATCACATTAAGGAAGTCATTCAGAAAGCCAAGGCTTTAGGTAGCAACGTTTTACTTTCTTGGAATGGAGAATGACGCTTCAACTACTACCCTTCCCACCTCCCCTCTGCTCCTAACCTTATCTCCTTTCCTCTGGTCCTTAACTTATTTCATTCCCTCTGGTCCCTTATCTCCTCCTTTCTGCTCCTAGCCTTATCCCCTCCTCTCTGCTCCTAACCTTATCTTCTCCTCTCTGCTCCTCACCTTATTTCCTTCCCTCTGGTCCCTTATCTCCTCCTCTCTGCTCCTAACCTTATCTCCTCCTCTCTGCTCCTAACCTTATCTTCTCCTCTCTGCTCCTCACCTTATTTCCTTCCCTCTGGTCCCTTATCTCCTCCTCTCTGCTCCTAACCTTATCTCCTCCTCTCTGCTCCTAACCTTATCTTCTCCTCTCTGCTCCTCACCTTATTTCCTTCCCTCTGGTCCCTTATCTCCTCCTCTCTGCTCCTAACCTTATCTTCTCCTCTCTGCTCCTCACCTTATTTCCTTCCCTCTGGTCCCTTATCTCCTCCTCTCTGCTCCTAACCTTATCTCCTCCTCTCTGCTCCTAACCTTATCTCCTCCTCTCTGCTCCTAACCTTATTTCCTTCCCTCTGGTCCCTTATCTCCTCCTCTCTGCTCCTAACCTTATCTTCTCCTCTCTGCTCCTAACCTTATCTCCTCCTCCCTGGTCTGTGTATTAACCAGTAGCTCCTCCTCCCTGGTCTGTGTATTAACCAGTAGCTCCTCCTCCCTGGTCTGTGTATTAACCAGTAGCTCCTCCTCCCTGGTCTGTGTATTAACCAGTAGCTCCTCCTCCCTGGTCTGTGTATTAACCAGTAGCTCCTCCTCCCTGGTCTGTGTATTAACCAGTAGCTCCTCCTCCCTGGTCTGTGTATTAACCAGTAGCTCCTCCTCCCTGGTCTGTGTATTAACCAGTAGCTCCTCCTCCCTGGTCTGTGTATTAACCAGTAGCTCCTCCTCCCTGGTCTGTGTATTAACCAGTAGCTCCTCCTCTCTGGTCTGTGTATTAACCAGTAGCTCCTCCTCCCTGGTCTGTGTATTAACCAGTAGCTCCTCCCTGGTCTGTGTATTAACCAGTAGCTCCTCCTCCCTGGTCTGTGTATTAACCAGTAGCTCCTCCTCCCTGGTCTGTGTATTAACCAGTAGCTCCTCCTCTCTGGTCTGTGTATTAACCAGTAGCTCCTCCTCCCTGGTCTGTGTATTAACCAGTAGCTCCTCCTCCCTGGTCTGTGTATTAACCAGTAGCTCCTCCTCCCTGGTCTGTGTATTAACCAGTAGCTCCTCCCTGGTCTGTGTATTAACCAGTAGCTCCTCCTCCCTGGTCTGTGTATTAACCAGTACTTTCTCCCTAACCAGTAGCTCCATCACTCAGTCCATGGACTCCGGAGGAACAGACAACTTCATCCTCATCAGCCAGCTGAAAGAGGAAGTGATGTCACTGAAGCGAATGCTGCAGCAGAGGGACCAGACCATCCTGGAGAAAGACCGCAAGGTGCCCACCGAGCTGTCTCCTCATAGACCCTGGTCCTGGAGTTTAAGATGCATTCAACCCTTAGCTCATAGACCCTGAAACACTCAGGCTGCTGGACTCTGGTCCTGGACTTTAAGATGCATTCAACCCTTAGCTCATAGACCCTGAAACACTCAGGCTGCTGGACTCTGGTCCTGGACTTTAAGATGCATTCAACCCTTAGCTCATAGACCCTGAAACACTCAGGCTGCTGGACTCTGGTCCTGGACTTTAAGATGCATTCAACCCTTAGCTCATAGACCCTGAAACACTCAGGCTGCTGGACTCTGGTCCTGGAGTTTAAGATGCATTCAACCCTTAGCTCATAGACCCTGAAACACTCAGGCTGCTGGACTCTGGTCCTGGACTTTAAGATGCATTCAACCCTTAGCTCATAGACCCTGAAACACTCAGGCTGCTGGACTCTGGTCCTGGAGTTTAAGATGCATTCAACCCTTAGCTCATAGACCCTGAAACACTCAGGCTGCTGGACTCTGGTCCTGGAGTTTAAGATGCATTCAACCCTTAGCTCATAGACCCTGAAACACTCAGGCTGCTGGACTCTGGTCCTGGACTTTAAGATGCATTCAACCCTTAGCTCATAGACCCTGAAACACTCAGGCTGCTGGACTCTGGTCCTGGACTTTAAGATGCATTCAACTAGCACCTAATAGCCACTGAAATGCTAATGCTCACCCCTGGAGACAGGGACTGGTCCCTGGAGACAGGGACTGGTCCCTGGAAAAGGACCGGTCCTGGAGTCCAGCGGACATTTCAACTCTTGTGTGAAACACTGAAATGCGTCCCTCAGCCTCCTAGAGAAGCTACTGGAGTTGAACATCCTCGCCGCTCTCTAAACTGACCGATGGCTTGTTTCCTCTCAGCTGACAGAGATCAAAGCCGACTTCCAGTACCAGGAATCGAACATGCGGGTCAAGATGAACAACATGGACAAGGCCCACAAAGAGTCGATGGAACAGCAGCAGGTAGAGTTCAAACCTATCGCTCTATATACACACCCAAGGAAAAGTGTCCAATATCAGTATGTTTGATGAGGTTTTGAATTCAATATTATCATTGTGCCTCTGGGTTTTAAAACTCCACTTCCCACAAGTCTGAGCGGTGGCAGTGTACCCTTATCGAGATCATATTTGCTCGTTGTCCCAGATCAAAGTCTCAAGTGGTCAGACATGAATATTACCAACAGACCTTTTAGTGGCTAGGTGTAACTGAGCCAGGGTCAGACCTAGCTGCTCCCCAGCGTGGGCGGGCTAGGTGTAACTGAGCCAGGGTCAGACCTAGCTGCTCCCCAGCGTGGGCGGGCTAGGTGTAACTGAGCCAGGGTCAGACCTAGCTGCTCCCCAGCGTGGGCGGGCTAGGTGTAACTGAGCCAGGGTCAGACCTAGCTGCTCACCCCGGCGTGGGCGGGCTAGGTGTAACTGAGCCAGGGTCAGACCTAGCTGCTCACCCCGGCGTGGGCGGGCTAGGTGTAACTGAGCCAGGGTCAGACCTAGCTGCTCCCCAGCGTGGGCGGGCTAGGTGTAACTGAGCCAGGGTCAGACCTAGCTGCTCACCCCGGCGTGGGCGGGCTAGGTATAACTGAGCCAGGGTCAGACCTAGCTGCTCCCCAGCGTGGGCGGGCTAGGTGTAACTGAGCCAGGGTCAGACCTAGCTGCTCCCCAGCGTGGGCGGGCTAGGTGTAACTGAGCCAGGGTCAGACCTAGCTGCTCCCCAGCGTGGGCGGGCTAGGTGTAACTGAGCCAGGGTCAGACCTAGCTGCTCCCCAGCGTGGGCGGGCTAGGTGTAACTGAGCCAGGGTCAGACCTAGCTGCTCCCCAGCGTGGGCGGGCTAGGTGTAACTGAGCCAGGGTCAGACCTAGCTGCTCACCCCGGCTCTGCGCTGTGTTCCCAGTCAAAGAACCGAGAGCTGATGAAGCAGGTCGCCGCGCTCTCCAAGGGGAAGAAGTTCGACCGGACAGGAAGTTCCCTCCCCTAGCGACCAATCACAGAGCGGCTTCACGGTGGACCCCCCCCCTCCCCTGCTCATCGCCATCAACACCACCGTGTTTTTACCGGGACCCCCCCGGGACCCCCCCGGGGCAGACGGAGGAGAGCCATCCCCCTGTCAGAGTGTCCACGGTGTAGTGGCATGTTCGGTGCTGAAGACTCGGACCCTGGAGGGGGCGGGTCTGAAGGGGTGACGGTGTCTCTTTCCTCTCTGTCCCCAACACTGCGGAGGGGGTGGGGTTTCATCTCCCAGCATCCCCCTGGTTTCTCTGGGTCTGTTATTTATTCCTTCATGTTTCATCATCACACCCGAGCCCCGGTGCTCTGGCCGCAGGGCTTCTAGAGCTAGGGTTAGTCCTATTCTCACACAGCGGACCTCAAGACGCAGGAGGAGAGCTCGACCTCAGCCACGTATGCCAGGAGGAGGAGCCAGAGGAGGTGCAGGAGGAGGAGACGGTCAGCAGGAGTAGAGGGTCTCTTTCTCGGTGTCGACACAGAGAACAACCAGGGCTCTGGACCTGGTCTGTGTTGTTCTGGGTCTGGAGTAGTCTGGACCTGGACTCTGTGTTGTTATGCGACTGCTATGGTGCTTGGTGGTTTCCTCGCTGGGGTAACCATGGTAACACTGCATGATGAACTGCCATATATGGTTGTGGTTGTGGACTGTAATGTACATTTTTACTCTTCTTTTATCCCCCTTCCTTCGTGAGCTCAGTGGATCCCCTCCTTAATGTACGTTGGACTCTTGTCCCGTCCTTTACGAGCTCAGTGGATCATTTGTAAAGCTGTATATGGGGTCAGCATTTGTATTTGAAGCTACTGCTTGTATGGTTTTAGTGAGTACGCATACAGCTGGTTTTAACAGGACGAGACTTTTTAAAGGAGACATCACACCTTGCATATTGAACTGGTTTCATATTGTCACACACACACACACGTTCACTTTTATACTCTTTTCCAATCCCAATGTTTTAAAACTATTAAAAGTGACTAAATATGTCTTCCTGGTGTCTTTATTTATGGTCACTCAACATGTTTTCTGGGTTTTGGGAACTGACTAAATTCTCTCCGTTGGTAAGACAGCCTCCTTGTGGTTGAACCACGTTAAGGTGTGGTAACGATGTTGAGTTCAGGTTGAGCTCCGGATTTCAGCACCTCCAACATGGATACTGAGGACTAAATCAAACCGCTCCTGGAAGATCAGCTGGACCAGTGTACACTTGAGGAAGAAGGGGATCCAGTGGGAATGTTAAAGCATGTGCGGTTGGGAATGAAAGCCTTTACTTCCATGGGAAGGTTTTAAAGTGTTGAAACGTCTTCTCTGCCTATTGTGAATGATTTGAGCACACTTAGGTGTATGAAATGAATTCGTTTGAACAAGAAAATGATGTCTAGAAATATCTCAACGGATGTGATTAAATTCTGAGATTATTAACAAATATTGTTTTATTGTTTTATGTATGTGAGAGTAGGCTACACAACATATTTGAGACCCGTGTCAGACGTCATACATTTTGGTCTTCCATCAGGAATGGGTCAATCAATTTACCATGATTTACAATTGTGTTTCACAAAGTTACAGTTACGTTGGAAAAAACGGAAACTCGTGTCAACCACATTTGTATAAACTCTCCAGTACGGGAATGATTAATCCGCTCCAGATTGGCCCAAAGCAACGTCATATAATGTTATGTTATCCTTGACGTCAATTACCAAATACTAAATACATTTACTATACAGTTGAGGAAAAACACCTATCTGCCAGTCAATCAATTTCTGACAACATATCTCTATCTATGTATAGATATATACTTAATATATCACAACTCCATATAATAATCATTTATTATATGGAGGTTGTATGTGAACCGTTCTAATTTACAGATCGCTCTTGAACGCACCACTGACGCAAAGTCGCGCGCAGAACATCCGGGTATTCTGTTAGCCAGTTAGCAATGCTAGCAATGCAAGTGCAGCTGTATGCCACAGCTCAACACATTAAACAATACGTTGATATGACTTCTCATGCTTATTAAAACCATAATAGAACAACATAATATTGCATATGTAGTGCGGGTGAAGAGGCAGTATAAAGGCGGTGTTCATCCTGCTGGTAAACTAGCAGCTGACATGTAAGTTAGCGAGGCGGCGGTGCGCAGAACCAAACAATACTGAACCCGGGCAACTATGGTGAGTTAGCGGTACATTTAACACTGTGTTAGTGTGTGTAAGCCTGGTGGAGGTCTTCATAGTACTAAACCCGGGTCACTATGGTTAGTTACATGTTTAATACTCTGTTAGTGTGTGTAAGCCTTGTGGAGGTCTTCATAGTACTAAACCCGGGTCACTAAGGTTAGGTACATGTTTAATACTCTGTTAGTGTGTGTAAGCCTTGTGGAGGTCTTCATAGTACTAAACCCGGGTCACTAAGGTTAGGTACATGTTTAATACTCTGTTAGTGTGTGTAAGCCTGGTGGAGGTCTTCATAGTACTAAACCCGGGTCACTAAGGTTAGGTACATGTTTAATATTCAGACTGTTAGGATGTGTCTAAGTCTTGTGAGGTGAACAGCCTCATCGGTGGAGACTGACTTCATCAAGCTGGAATCACTAAAGTGTATTAAACAACAAAATACAAATATATCTATAGATATATGGGAATAGAACAGCAATAAGTAGAAATAGAACATGCCTTTTAGGAGGGAAACCGCAATGGTACATGGTGTATTTCCAAAACCTCTTTTGAGATGGAATATTTATATATGTCTATGGCTATATATCTATTTGATGTCCAAATCTAAAGCTCTATATCAGTCCTAGCATGAATTCAGTTAGAAACCTATGTGATAATAAAAAGTGAGTTTTGACACCCACACAGAGCAGTATATATGTAACATAATGTTACCACTACCTTGCTACAGAATTAGTCATAATGCTACACAGTTTGCACTTCCTGTTCTATATGGCATGTTTTAAACTCCAAGATGTAATTGTTAATACTATTATAAATGTTACCCTCTTAAGAACCACTTATAAATAAGAATTCCCCCATCTGTGCACTGTAACTTATCTCTTTAACATTATCTTCAGTGTCCTCACCTCATGATTGGTTTTTCTAAGACAGACTGCCCTCCTCTCTAACCCTGTCAATGCTGTTGTGTGTGTTGTGTTGTGTCGTTTGTGTGTATGCGTTGTGTGTATGTGTGGTGTTGTGTGTTGTGTGTATGTGTTTGTGTGTGGTGTTGTGTGTGTTGTGTTGTGTGTGTGTATGCGTTTGTGTGTGTGTGGTGTTGTGTGTGTATGCGTTGTGTGTATGTGTGGTGTTGTGTGTATGTGTGTGTATGTGTTTGTGTGTGGTGTTGTGTTGTGTTATGTTGTGTGTGTGTGTGTGTGGTGTTGTGTGTATGTATGCGTTTGTGTGTATGTGTGTGTGTGTGTTGTGTGTGTGTGTGTGTGTGTTTGTGTGTGGTGTTGTGTGTGTGTGGTGTTATGTTGTGTGTGTGTATGTGTTGTGTGTATGTGTGTGTGTGTGGTGTTGTGTGTGTGGTGTTGTATGTGTGTGTGTGTGTGTGTTTGTGTGTGGTGTTGTGTGTGTGTGTGGTGTTATGTTGTGTGTGTGGTGTTGTGTGTGTGGTGTTGCGTGTGTGTGTGTGTGTTTGTGTGTGGTGTTGTGTGTGTGTGGTGTTATGTTGTGTGTGTATGTGTGTGTGTGGTGTTGTGTGTGTGGTGTTGCGTGTGTGTGTGTGTGTGTTGTGTTGTGGTGGAACGTGAACCCTGTAGATGTCAGACTCCGACAGCGATGAGGACCAGGGGCGTCCCTTCTCGCTGACCGGGTTCCTCTTTGGGAACATCAACGAAGACGGACAGCTGGAGGACGACAGCGTGCTGGATAATGTACGTACACTAAAAGATCGGGTTGGATTATGACCATGGGGGTAAACACTGAAAACCTCCGGCTGGAAGAGGAGCTGTTATCACTGTTATGATAGTTATGATCAGTAAGTGGATGAAAACGTCTTCAATGTCCTACATACTGCTATGTTGTGATCGCTCTGAAGTGAGCAGGACAGTCTAGTGGTCAGGGTGTTGGATTCCTGAACCCAGTCTACCTGCAGGCATCCTAGATCAAGATGCCCCTACCTGCTCCTTCATAACATTGATCTGTACTGTCTAACCCTACCTGCTCCTTAATGACATGGATCTGAACTCCCTGTTTCTGTGGATAAGAGTGTGGGGTCAGTGGTGATTCCATGTTGTTATCCGTCTCCAGGAGTCCAAGAAGCACCTGGCGGGTCTGGGGTCTCTGGGTCTGGGGTCCCTCCTCACCGAGATCACAGCCAGCGAGGAGGAGGACCACGAGGACTCAGACCGGGCTGACGATGAGGGTGAGGAGGCACCGATAGTCTAGTCCACCGATAACCCAGCCGGAGGCTCTGGAGTCAGTCCTCAATGTTTGAATGGGCACCTGTACTGTCTAACCCCTACCTGCTCCTTAATGACCTGTCTCTGTACTGTCTAACCCCTACCTGCTCCTTAATGACCTGTCTCTCTACTGTCTAACCCCTACCTGCTCCTTAACGACCTGTCTCTGTACTGTCTAACCCCTACCTGCTCCTTAATGACCCGTCTCTGTACTGTCTAACCCCTACCTGCTCCTTAACGACCTGTCTCTGTACTGTCTAACCCCTACCTGCTCCTTAATGAACTGTCTCTGTACTGTCTAACCCCTACCTGCTCCTTAATGACCTGTCTGTACTGTCTAACCCCTACCTGCTCCTTAATGAACTGTCTCTGTACTGTCTAACCCCTACCTGCTCCTTAATGACCTGTCTGTACTGTCTAACCCCTACCTGCTCCTTAATGACCTGTCTCTGTACTGTCTAACCCCTACCTGCTCCTTAATGACCTGTCTCTGTACTGTCTAACCCCTACCTGCTCCTTAATGACCTGTCTCTGTACTGTCTAACCCCTACCTGCTCCTTAATGACCTGTCTCTGTACTGTCTAACCCCTACCTGCTCCTTAATGACCTGTCTCTGTACTGTCTAACCCCTACCTGCTCCTTAATGACCTGTCTCTGTACTGTCTAACCCCTACCTGCTCCTTAATGACCTGTCTGTACTGTCTAACCCCTACCTGCTCCTTAATGACCTGTCTGTACTGTCTAACCCCTACCTGCTCCTTAATGACCTGTCTCTGTACTGTCTAACCCCTACCTGCTCCTTAATGACCTGTCTCTGTACTGTCTAACCCCTACCTGCTCCTTAATGACCTGTCTCTGTACTGTCTAACCCCTACCTGCTCCTTAATGACCTGTCTGTACTGTCTAACCCCTACCTGCTCCTTAATGACCTGTCTGTACTGTCTAACCCCTACCTGCTCCTTAATGACCTGTCTCTGTACTGTCTAACCCCTACCTGCTCCTTAATGACCTGTCTCTGTACTGTCTAACCCCTACCTGCTCCTTAATGACCTGTCTCTGTACTGTCCAACCCCTACCTGCTCCTTCCTGCAGGCTGGGTGAAGAGTACTGAAGATGCTATCGACTACTCTGACATCAGTGAGGTTGCCGAGGATGAGAGCAGGAAGTACCACTACGCCATGGGAACCCTACAGCCCAACAGGAAGTCAGGTATGTACCTCTTCTGCCTAACAGGAAGTGAGGCAACATACCTGTAGTACAACAGGAAGTGATGTAATTTACCTTTAGCACAACAGAAAACGATGTAACTTTCATGTAGCTCAACAGGTAGTCAGGTAATGTGCCTGTAGCACACAGGAAGTGATGTAACTCACCTGTAGCACACAGGAAGTGATGTAACTTACCTGTAGCAAGTTAGTGTGTGATGGGTTGTGTCTTAGTGTGTGATGTGTACTGTGTGTTGTCTTGTGTGTATTAGTGTGTGTTGTGTTGTGTCTTAGTGTGCGTGATGTGTAGTGTGTCTTAGTGTGTGCTGTGTGTGATGTGTTGTGTCTTGTGATGTGTAGTATGTTGTGTCTTAGTGTGTGCTGTGTGTTTTAGTGTGTGCTGTGTGTCTTGGTGTGTGATGTGTTGTGTCTTGGTGTGTGTGATGTGTTGTATTGTGTGTCTTGGTGTGTGCTGTGTGTTTTAGTGTGTGCTGTGTGTCTTGGTGTGTGCTGTGTGTTTTAGTGTGTGCTGTTTGTCTTGGTGTGTAGTGTGTTGTGTGTCTTGGTGTGTGCTGTGTGTTTTAGTGTGTGCTGTTTGTCTTGGTGTGTGATGTGTAGTGTGTTGTGTGTCTTGGTGTGTGCTGTGTGTTTTAGTGTGTGCTGTGTGTCTTGGTGTGTGATGTGTAGTGTGTTGTGTGTCTTGGTGTGTGCTGTGTGTTTTAGTGTGTGCTGTTTGTCTTGGTGTGTGATGTGTAGTGTGTTGTGTGTCTTGGTGTGTGATGTGTAGTGTGTTGTGTGTCTTGGTGTGTGATGTGTGTTTTAGTGTGTGCTGTGTGTCTTGGTGTGTGATGTGTGGTGTGTTGTGTGTCTTGGTGTGTGATGTGTGTTTTGGTGTGTGATGTGTAGTGTGTTGTGTGTCTTGGTGTGTGATGTGTGTTTTAGTGTGTGCTGTGTGTCTTGGTGTGTGATGTGTAGTGTGTTGTGTGTCTTGGTGTGTGATGTGTAGTGTGTTGTGTGTCTTGGTGTGTGCTGTGTGTTTTAGTGTGTGCTGTGTGTCTTGGTGTGTGATGTGTAGTGTGTTGTGTGTCTTGGTGTGTGATGTGTGTTTTAGTGTGTGCTGTGTGTCTTGGTGTGTGATGTGTAGTGTGTGCTGTGTGTCTTGGTGTGTGATGTGTAGTGTGTTGTGTGTCTTGGTGTGTGATGTGTAGTGTGTTGTGTGTCTTGGTGTGTGATGTGTGGTGTGTTGTGTGTCTTGGTGTGTGATGTGTGGTGTGTTGTGTGTCTTGGTGTGTGATGTGTTGTGTGTGATGTGTGTTTTAGTGTGTGCTGTGTGTCTTGGTGTGTGATGTGTAGTGTGTGCTGTGTGTTTTAGTGTGTGCTGTGTGTCTTGGTGTGTGATGTGTAGTGTGTTGTGTGTCTTGGTGTGTGATGTGTCTAAGTATGTTTCTGTGTTTCCAGACGATGAAGATGACTACGATGCAGACTGTGAAGATATAGACTCCAAGCTGATGCCCCCGCCCCCCCCTCCCAGCGTCTCGGTGCCGTGTGCTCAGACCCCCGGTGAGAGGGGGGAGGTGGAGGGTTACTGATCCACCACTTAGCTCTGCATGCCTCAACCAGGGCCCAATGTTTCAGCTTTTTATGAAGCACTGTTCGTCTCTTTGGAGTGAAGTGTGTTTGGACGAGTTGGCCTCATGGCTGATGGGTTTCCTGGTTTTAAAGCAGCTGTGTTGTGTTTGGACGAGTTGGCCTCATGGCTGATGGGTTTCCTGGTTTAAAAGCAGCTGTGTTGTGTTTGGACGAGTTGGCCTCATGGCTGATGGGTTTCCTGGTTTTAAAGCAGCTGTGTTGTGTTTGGACGCCGTGGTATGAATAAAGTTTCCTGGTGTTCCGCCTCCTTCCAGCCGGGGAGGACGGGGACGGCATCATCCTGCCCTCCATCATCGCGCCGTCCTCCGGGGACAAGGTGGACTTCAGCAGCTCCTCGGACTCCGAGTCGGAGACGGACCGGCCGGGCCCCTGTCCGGGGGGGTCCCCCGACAGCCTGACCCTCCCCCTGGCCGGCATCATGCAGAAGGACGCCGCCAAGGCACTGCCCGGCGTCACCGAGCTGTTCCCCGTCTTCAGACCCGGGAAGGTGAGATCTGATTGGTTCACAGGGTTCCCCAGGAGGGTTTTATCCAATCGGTGCTGAGGTGTGTGTGTGTGTGTGTGTGTGTGTGTGTGTGTGTGTGTGTGTGTGTGTGTGTGTGTGTGTGTGTGTGTGTGTGTGTGTGTGTGTGTGTGTGTGTGCACTATGTCGGTGTGTGTGTGTGTGTGTGCGCACTATGTCGGTGTGTGTGTGTGTGTGTGCGTGTCTGTGTGTGCGTGCACTATGTTGATGTGTGTGTGTGTGCACTAGGTTTAATAGTTCAATGGTGGGCTGAATGGTTCATGTTTGGATGTGTGATGGTTTCAGCCCAGTACGACCCTGACACCACCAGATTGTATTCCTCCACAACCGCTGCAAACGTTCTCGTCCCTCTAGGTTCTCCGCTTCTTGCGTCTCTTCGGTCCGGGTAAGAACATGCCGTCAGTTTGGAGGAGCGCACGCCGCAAGAAGAAGAGGAAGCACCGAGACCCCCCGCCGGGAACACCCCCCCCGGAGGGCGAGGTGGTGGAGACCGGGTCGGAGGTCAAGTCGGGCTGGACCTACGACCCCGCCCCTCCCCCGCCTCCCGAGCAGTGTCTCTCCGACGATGAGGTAATGTTGTTCACCGCTGTTGATGTTGTGAATGCTAGTCAGCTATGTTGCCTTGCATGATTTGAGTGTGGGGAGGGAACCGGAACACCCGGAGGGAACCCACAGGAGAACCCACGGGACATGGTGGAACCCACGGGAGAACCCACAGGAGAACCCACAGGACATGGTGGAACCCACAGGACACAGGGGAACCCACGGGACATTGTGGAACCCACGGGAGAACCCACGGGACATGGTGGAACCCACGGGACATGGTGGAACCCACAGGAGAACCCACGGGACATGGTGGAACCCACGGGACATGGTGGAACCCACAGGACATGGTGGAACCCACAGGAGAACCCACGGGACATGGTGGAACCCACGGGACATGGTGGAACCCACAGGACATGGTGGAACCCACAGGAGAACCCACGGGACATGGTGGAACCCACGGGACATGGTGGAACCCACAGGACATGGTGGAACCCACAGGAGAACCCACGGGACATGGTGGTGCAGGAGTGCTCCATGTCCTCTCTGACCTCCATCTTCTTCCTGCAGATCACCATGATGGCCCCGGTGGAGTCCAAGTTCTCGCAGGCCAGCGGGGACCCGGCCCAGGAGAAGGAGTCGCGGCCCCGGGTGGCTGAGTGGAGGTACGGCCCGGCCCAGCTCTGGTACGACATGCTGGGCGTGCCGGAGGACGGGAACAACTTCACGTACGGCTTCAAGCTGCTGGAGGAGCCTGCGGAGAGCATGGAGGAGCAGCCGCGCCGCTCGGAGAGCCCCATGGAGACCAGCGAGGTGGGCACACTGCTGCACCACGGACACCAGAGGCAGATTATACTGGGATTAGATCACATTAGGAGTAGATTCAGATTCAACTAGGATTGATTAGGATTAGCATTATACTAGGATTAGATCACATTAGGAGTAGATTCAGATTAGGAATAGCATTATACTAGGATTAGGTCAGATTAGGAGTAGATTCAGATTCAACCAGGATTAGATTAGGAGTAGATTATATTAAGATTAGATAAATTCTATATGAGGATTAGATTGGATAGTGATTAGACTAGATACGATTATGATACAATTATGCTTGGATTAGATAATATTAGGATTAGATTATATTGGGATTCGGTTATGTAAAATCAGATGAAATTAGGATGAGGAGGTAAGGAGACGAGGTGTAATGCATATCTGCATTAGGAGGTAGGAGACGAGGTGTAATGCATATCTGCATTAGGAGGTAGGAGACGAGGTGTAATGTTCTCTGTGCTTTAGGAGGGAGGCGGTCAGCAGAAGGGCGACGCCCCCCTGGAGAACGAGCTCTTCCTGATGGTCACCCAGCTGCAGTGGGAAGACGACATCATCTGGAACGGAGAGGACGTGAAACACAAGGGCACTAAGACCCAGCGGGCCAGCCTGGCCGGGTGGCTGCCCTCCAGCATGACGCGCAACGCCAACGCCTACAACGCCCAGCAAGGTGACCGCCGTCTAGTATGTAGTGAAGGGTGCCCCGCCCCTTTGAGTGGGAGAGGTTCCAACGCTAGCGTCTGACCTTTGACCTCAGGTCTGACCAGGAGCAACTCTCAGCTGGTGCCCCCCACCCCCCCCATCATGAGCAAGACCCCCTCCATCTCAGGATCCAAGAGGGACAAGATCATCCTGGACCACCAAGGTAGACTAACTAGTCGAACTAACTAGTATAACACCAAGGTAGACTAACTAGTATAACTAACTAGTAGAACTAATGTGTATAACACCAAGGTAGACTAACTAGTCGAACTAACTAGTATAACACCAAGGTAGACTAACTAGTATAACTAACTAGTAGAACTAATGTGTATAACACCAAGGTAGACTAACTAGTCGAACTAACTAGTATAACACCAAGGTAGACTAACTAGTATAACTAATGTGTATAACACCAAGGTAGACTAGTTTAACTAACTAGTAGAATGAATCTGTATAACACGTTACAGATATAGATAAATAGATATAGATAGATTTAGATAGAAGATGAGACCACAGGCCTGGTAAACACCACTGCTGTACTGTAGGTAAATAGATGTATAGATATAGATAGAAAGAGGTCGATAGATAAATAGATATAGGTAGATATAGAAGATGAGACCACAGGCCTGATAAACTACTGTAGACTAGAGCTCCTCTCATCCCCTGTCCCCCCTGATGTCCTCCTCTCTAGTGTCCCAGGAGGAGGACTCTCCCTGGTTCTCCATCTTCCCCATTGACAACGAGGAGCTGGTGTACGGCCGCTGGGAGGACAACATCATCTGGGACGACCAGGCCATGACCCGCCTGCTGGCCCCACCCATCCTCACACTCAACCCCAACGACGAGAACATCATCCTGGGTACCTCATCCTGTCTGTCTGCACACCTCGTCCTGCTGCCAGTCTGTCTGTCTGTCTGTCTGCACACCTCGGCCTGCTGCCAGTCTGTCTGTCTGTCTGTCTGCACACCTCGTCCTGCTGCCTGTCTGCCAGTCTGTCTGTCTGTCTGTCTGCACACCTCGTCCTGCTGCCAGTCTGTCTGTCTGTCTGTCTGCACACCTCGTCCTGCTGCCTGTCTGTCTGCACACCTCGTCCTGCTGCCTGTCTGCCAGTCTGTCTGTCTGTCTGTCTGCACACCTCGTCCTGCTGCCAGTCTGTCTGTCTGTCTGTCTGCACACCTCGTCCTGCTGCCTGTCTGTCTGCACACCTCGTCCTGCTGCCAGTCTGTCTGTCTGTCTGTCTGCACACCTCGTCCTGCTGCCTGTCTGTCTGCACACCTCGTCCTGCTGCCAGTCTGTCTGTCTGTCTGTCTGCACACCTCGTCCTGCTGCCTGTCTGTCTGCACACCTCGTCCTGCTGCCAGTCTGTCTGTCTGTCTGTCTGCACACCTCGTCCTGCTGCCTGTCTGTCTGTCTGTCTGTCTGCACACCTCGTCCTGCTGCCTGTCTGCCAGTCTGTCTGTCTGTCTGTCTGCACACCTCGTCCTGCTGCCAGTCTGTCTGCACACCTCGTCCTGCTGCCAGTCTGTCTGTCTGTCTGTCTGCACACCTCGTCCTGCTGCCTGTCTGTCTGCACACCTCGTCCTGCTGCCAGTCTGTCTGTCTGTCTGTCTGCACACCTCGTCCTGCTGCCTGTCTGTCTGCACACCTCGGCCTGCTGCCTGTCTGTCTGCACACCTCGGCCTGCTGCCTGTCTGTCTGCACACCTCGTCCTGCTGCCTGTCTGTCTGACTGCACACTGTCTGCACACCTCGTCCTGCTGCCTGTCTGTCTGACTGCACACTGTCTGCACACCTCGGCCTGCTGCCTGTCTGTCTGCACACCTCGTCCTGCTGCCTGTCTGTCTGCACACCTCAGCCTGCTGCCTGTCTGTCTGCACACCTCAGCCTGCTGCCTGTCTGTCTGCACACCTCGGCCTGCTGCCTGTCTGTCTGTCTGCACACCTCGGCCTGCTGCCTGTCTGTCTGCACACCTCGTCCTGCTGCCTGTCTGTCTGCACACCTCAGCCTGCTGCCTGTCTGTCTGCACACCTCAGCCTGCTGCCTGTCTGTCTGCACACCTCGTCCTGCTGCCAGTCTGTCTGTCTGTCTGTCTTACTGCACACCTCGTCCTGCTGCCTGTCTGTCTGACTGCACACTATCTGCACACCTCGGCCTGCTGCCTGTCTGTCTGCACACCTCGGCCTGCTGCCTGTCTGTCTGCACACCTCGGCCTGCTGCCTGTCTGTCTGTCTGTCTGTCTGCACACCTCGTCCTGCTGCCTGTCTGTCTGCACACCTCTGCCTGCCTGCCTGTCTGCACACCTCTACCCGTCTGGCTCTCTACTTGTCTGTCTGTCAGTTTCTGTCGGTCTCTCTCTGTCTCTGTCTCTGTATGTCTCTCTACCTGTCTGATCTCCTTCTCTCCTCCACCTCCTCCCAGAGATCCCCGACGAGAAGGAGCAGAGGACGTCCAACTCTCCGTCGAAGGAGAACAAGAAGGAGTCAGCTCTGAAGAAGAGCCGCATCCTGCTGGGCAAGACGGGCGTGATCAAGGACGAGCCCCAGCAGGTAGGGCGTGGTCAGAGGGGAGGGCGTGGTCAGAGGGGAGGGCGTGGTCAGAGGGGAGGGCTGGGAAGAGGGGAGGGCTGGGAAGAGGGGAGGGCTGGGAAGAGCCTGGGTGGGGGTTAACTGTCCACCCTGCTCCTCCAGAACATGTCCCAGCCCGAGGTGAAGGACCCCTGGAACCTGTCCAACGATGAGTTCTACTACCCCAAGCAGCAGGGCCTGAGGGGAACCTTCGGGGGCAACATCATCCAGGTGAGGCCAGGAGGTGGGCTCTACAGGTGGAGCGCTACATCCAGGTGGAGCGCTCCATCCAGGTGGAGCACTCCATCCAGGTGGAGCACTCCATCCAGGTGGAGCGCTACATCCAGGTGGAGCGCTGGTGTAGCGTGTGTGTAGCATGTGTAACGTGTGTGTGTGTGTAACGTGTGTGTGTAAGGCGTGTGTAGCGTGTGTGTAACGTGTGTGTGTAACGTGCGTGTGTAGCGTGTGTGTAACGTGTGTGTGTAACGTGCGTGTGTAGCGTGTGTGTAACGTGTGTGTGTAACGTGCGTGTGTGTAACGCGTGTGTGTGTAGCGTGTGTGTAACGCGTGTGTGTAGCGTGTGTGTAGCGTGTGTGTGTAGCGTGTGTGTAACGCGTGTGTGTGTAGCGTGTGTGTAACGCGTGTGTGTAGCGTGTGTGTAACGTGTGTGTGTAGCGTGTGTGTAACGCGTGTGTGTAACGCGTGTGTGTAACGCGTGTGTGTAACGCGTGTGTGTAACGCGTGTGTGTAACGTGTGTGTGTAACGCGTGTGTGTAACGCGTGTGTAACGTGTGTGTGTGTAGCGTGTGTGTGTAAGGCGTGTGTAGCGTGTGTGTGTAAGGCGTGTGTAGCGTGTGTATAAGGCGTGTGTAGCGTGTAGCGTGTGTGTAACGTGTGTGTGTGTGTGTAACGCGTCTCCTGTCTCGGAGCAGCACTCCATCCCCGCGGTGGAGCTACGTCAGCCCTTCTTCCCCACCCACATGGGGCCCATGAAGCTGCGTCTCTTCCACCGCCCCTCCCTCAAGAAGTACTCGTTCGGGGCCCTGGCCCAGCCGGGCCCCCACCCCGCCCAGCCGCTCCTCAAACACATCAAGAAAAAGGCCAAGGTAACCACTCAGAACCAGCACTGCTGATAGAACCGCTTCTGGTACCAGCGGTAACCACGGTACTGCCTCCTAGTGGAGGTTCTACTGCCTCCTAGTGGAGGTTCTACTGCCACCTAGTGGAGGTTCTACTGCCTCCTAGTGGAGGTTCTACTGCCTCCTAGTGGAGGTTCTACTGCCACCTAGTGGGAGGTTCTACTGCCTCCTAGTGGAGGTTCTACTGCCTCCTAGTGGAGGTTCTACTGCCTCCTAGTGGAGGTTCTGCGGCAGTACTGCCTCCTAGTAGAGGTCCTGCGGCAGTATTGCCTCCTAGTGGAGGTTCTACTGCCTCCTAGTGGAGGTTCTACTGCCACCTAGTGGAGGTTCTACTGCCTCCTAGTGGAGGTTCTACTGCCTCCTAGTGGAGGTTCTACTGCCTCCTAGTGGAGGTTCTACTGCCTCCTAGTGGAGGTTCTACTGCCTCCTAGTGGAGGTTCTGCGGCAGTACTGCCTCCTAGTGGAGGTTCTACTGCCTCCTAGTGGAGGTTCTACTGCCTCCTAGTGGAGGTTCTGGGGCAGTACTGCTGGTAACAGAAGTACTGTGTGTGTGTGTAGATGCGGGAGCAGGAGCGGCAGGCGTCGGGGGGAGGGGACATGTTCTTCATGAGGACCGCCCAGGACCTGACGGGGAAGGACGGAGAGCTGATCTTGGCTGAGTACAGCGAGGAGTACCCCCCCCTCATGATGCAGGTCGGCATGGCAACCAAGATCAAGAACTACTACAAGAGGGTGAGTCTGCCGCCGCCCCACCCACTCAGCGTCACTACAGATAATGTAACGTGTTGTAGGTGTTGTAGGTGTAGATGATGTAGGTGTAGGTGATGTAAGTGTAGAAGATGTTGTGTCATGTGCTTGTTGTGTTGAAGATGTTGTCATGTGCTTGTTGTGTTGTAGATGATGTAGGTGTTGTAGGTGTAGGTGATGTAGGTGTAGAAGATGTTGTGTCATGTGCTTGTTGTGTTGTAGATGATGTAGGTGTTGTAGGTATAGATGATGTAGGTGATGTAGGTGTAGGTGATGTAAGTGTAGAAGATGTTGTGTCATGTGCTTGTTGTGTTGTAGGTGATGTAGGTGTTGTAGGTGGTGTAGATGATGGTGTTGAAGATGTTGTCATGTGCTTGTTGTGTTGTAGGTGTAGGTGTTGAAGATGTTGTCATGTGCTTGTTGTGTTGTAGGTGTAGATGATGTAGGTGTTGTAGGTGTAGGTGTTGTAGGTGTAGAAGATGTTGTGTCATGTGCTTGTTGTGTTGTAGGTGATGTAGGTGGTGTAGGTGGTGTAGATGATGGTGTTGAAGATGTCGTCATGTGCTTGTTGTGATATAGGTGATGTAGGTGGTGTAGGTGGTGTAGATGATGGTGTTGAAGATGTCGTCATGTGCTTGTTGTGATGTAGGTGATGTAGGTGGTGTAGGTGGTGTAGATGATGGTGTTGAAGGTGGTGTCATGTGCTTGTTGTGATGTAGGTGATGTAGGTGGTGTAGATGATGGTGTTGAAGGTGGTGTCATGTGCTTGTTGTGATGTAGATGATGTAGGTGGTGTAGGTGGTGTAGATGATGGTGTTGAAGATGTTGTCATGTGCTTGTTGTGATGTAGGTGTTGTAGGTGGTGTAGATGATGGTGTTGAAGGTGTCATGTGCTTGTTGTGATGTAGGTGATGTAGGTGTTGTAGGTGGTGTAGATGATGGTGTTGAAGATGTTGTCATGTGCTTGTTGTGATGTAGGTGGTGTAGGTGGTGTAGATGATGGTGTTGAAGGTTTTCATGTGCTTGTTGTGATGTAGGTGATGTAGGTGTTGTAGGTGGTGTAGATGATGGTGTTGAAGATGTCGTCATGTGCTTGTTGTGATGTAGGTGATGTAGGTGGTGTAGGTGGTGTAGATGATGGTGTTGAAGGTGGTGTCATGTGCTTGTTGTGATGTAGGTGATGTAGGTGGTGTAGATGATGGTGTTGAAGGTGGTGTCATGTGCTTGTTGTGATGTAGATGATGTAGGTGGTGTAGGTGGTGTAGATGATGGTGTTGAAGATGTTGTCATGTGCTTGTTGTGATGTAGGTGTTGTAGGTGGTGTAGATGATGGTGTTGAAGGTGTCATGTGCTTGTTGTGATGTAGGTGATGTAGGTGTTGTAGGTGGTGTAGATGATGGTGTTGAAGATGTTGTCATGTGCTTGTTGTGATGTAGGTGGTGTAGGTGGTGTAGATGATGGTGTTGAAGGTGTCATGTGCTTGTTGTGATGTAGGTGATGTAGGTGTTGTAGGTGGTGTAGATGATGGTGTTTAAGATGTCGTCATGTGCTTGTTGTGATGTAGGTGATGTAGGTGGTGTAGGTGGTGTAGATGATGGTGTTGAAGGTGGTGTCATGTGCTTGTTGTGATGTAGGTGATGTAGGTGTTGTAGGTGGTGTAGATGATGGTGTTGAAGGTGGTGTCATGTGCTTGTTGTGTTGTAGAAGCCTGGAAAGGATCCCGGCGCTCCGGACTGTAAATATGGAGAGACGGTGTACTGTCACACCTCGCCCTTCCTGGGATCCCTGCACCCCGGCCAGCTGCTGCAGGTCCGTCACCACGCACACCACCAGCATCTGTTGTCATGACAACATCCCCGACCTCACCTTCTGATGTTAAAGATGATGTTAACTCCTACAGCGAGGAGTCTTGTTAACTCACCTCTAGAGGGAGGAGTCTTGTGTTAACTCACCTCTAGAGGGAGGAGTCTTGTTAACTCACCTCCAGAGGGAGGAGTCTTGTGTTAACTCTCCTCTAGAGGGAGGAGTCTTGTGTTGACTCACCTCCAGAGGGAGGAGTCTTGTGTTAACTCACCTCCAGAGGGAGGAGTCTTGTGTTAACTCACCTCCAGAGTCTATAACTCTCTCCCTCAGGCGTTTGAGAACAACTTGTTCCGGGCGCCCATCTACCTCCACAAGATGCCGGAGACGGACTTCCTGGTTCTGCGGACGCGGCAGGGCTACTTCATCAGGGAGATCGTGGACATCGTGGTGGTGGGCCAGGAGTGTCCCCTCTTCGAGGTCCCTGGACCCAACTCCAAGAGGGCCAACACCCACATCAGAGACTTCCTGCAGGTTCGGAGACGGGGCCCCTACAGGGACACGCAACAATAAAGGATCTCAGTGTTGTCGTTGTTGATCGCATGCTTGTGATTCATCATTTGGTCTCGTTTGATAATGTTCCGGTACTAAGAAAAGAGCACAGATGATTGCATTGTGAAAGGGATGTGCATCAAATAAAAGAATCACGATCTGACTTGATGAATGTCAAAACAAATGGCACGAGGTGAGTGCTCACCTGGTCTCTCTGTCCAGGTGTTCATCTACCGGCTGTTCTGGAAGAGTAAGGACCGCCCACGGAGGATCCGAATGGAGGACATTAAGAAGGCTTTCCCCTCCCACTCCGAGAGCAGCATCCGCAAGCGCCTCAAGCTGTGTGCAGACTTCAAGCGTACAGGTAGAAGCTCTCACCTGGTGCTCCTCTATGAGCTCTCTCACCTGGTGCTCCTCTAGGGTAGAAGCTCCCTCACCAGGGTGTATATAGCAGGGAACTCCAGGCCTCAGGGTGTATATAGCAGGGAGCTCCAGGGTGGATATAGCAGGGAGCTCCAGGGTGGATATAGCAGGGAGCTCCAGGGTGGATATAGGAGGGAGCTCCAGGGTGGATATAGCAGGGAGCTCCAGGGTGGATATAGCAGGGAGCTCCAGGGTGGATATAGGAGGGAGCTCCAGGGTGGATATAGCAGGGAGCTCCAGGTTCCAGGGTGGATATAGCAGGGTGCTCCAGGGTGTTTTAGTTAAATGTGTGGGTGTATAGGTACAGCTGTTGACTGTCCACTCTACCCAGGGATGGACTCCAACTGGTGGGTGCTGAAGCCAGACTTCAGGCTCCCCACAGAAGAGGAGATCAGAGCCATGGTGTCCCCAGAGCAGTGCTGCGCCTACTACAGCATGCAGGTGGCCGAGCAGAGACTCAAGGTAATAACACTGGTTATAACATGTTAATGACATGTTAATAACATTAGTAGTGACAGAATGCAGAGACTCAAGGTAATAACACTGGTTATAACATGTTGATGACGTGTTAATAACATTAGTAGTGACAGAATGCAGAGACTCAAGGTAATAACACTGGTTATAACATGTTGATGACGTGTTAATAACATTAGTAGTGACAGAATGCGGGTACAGAGCAGAGACTCAAGGTAACAACACTGGTTATAACATGTTAATGACATGTTAATAACATTAGTAGTGACGGAATGCAGAGCAGATAATAGTAATGTGATAGCAGTATTAATACCAGCATCATAACATGTTATGACGTTACATCGTGATTAGTGATATGGTATGTAATAACACATGTAGTGGTATGTAATAAGACATGTAGTGATATGTAATAACACATGTAGTGATATGTAATAAGACATGTAGTGATATGTAATAACACATGTAGTGTTATAGTAGTAACACATGTAGTGATATGTAATAAGACATGTAGTGATATGTAATAACACATGTAGTGTTATAGTAGTAACACATGTAGTGATATGTAATAACACATGTAGTGATATGTAATAACACATGTAGTGTTATAGTAGTAACACATGAAGTGATATGTAATAAGACATGTAGTGATATGTAATAACACATGTAGTGTTATAGTAGTAACACATGTAGTGATATGTAATAACACATGTAGTGATATGTAATAACACATGTAGTGTTATAGTAGTAACACATGTAGTGATATAGTAATAACACATGTAGTGATATGTAATAACACATGTAGTGATTACGGTATGTAGTGATATGTAATAACATTTGTTTTCGGGGGACAGGATGCTGGATACGGGGAGAAGTCCTTCTTCGCTCCTGATGAGGAGAACGAGGAAGACTTCCAGATGAAGATCGATGACGAGGTACCGTTCCCTCGAGATGAACGACAAGTCAAACTCTTGTTTCTGTATTGTAGCCCTTAAGTAGGTTGCCTTTTTGATGTACTGTATCGCTACACCTTTTGTGTTGTATCTTCATGGTTAAGTCCCTTGGACAAGATATCTTTATCCAAAGGAGGGGTTGACCAAGCAAGCATTTCCATCAGTATAGGAGCAACTACTACTCTGGTTTCTAAAAAGAAAAGGAATAGCGATTGATTGGATTATTTAATTTCAACTAAACAACTCTGGACTATTATAACCCTTCTTCCACCTCCTTTTGTTGCATTCTCTCCTTCCTCCTCCTTCTGGCAATATCTATATCTTTATATCCTCTACTTCCTGTCACTATATCCTTTACTTCCATTCTATATCCTCTACTCCCTCTGAATATCTTCTACTTCCTGTCTCTCTTGTCGCTATATCCGCTACTTCCTGTCTCTATATCCGCTACTTCCTGTCTCTATATATTCTACTTCCTGTCTCTCTTGTCTCTATATCCGCTACTTCCTGTCGCTATATATACTACTTCCTGTCTCTCCTGTTTCTATATCCTCTACTTCCTGTCTATATATTCTACTTCCTGTCTCTTCTGCCTCTATACCCGCTACTTCCTGTCCTGTGTGCAGGTGCGTACTGCACCCTGGAACACCACCAGGGCCTTCATCGCTGCCATGAAGGGCAAGTGTCTGCTGGAGGTGACGGGCGTGGCCGACCCCACCGGCTGCGGTGAGGGCTTCTCCTACGTCAAGGTTCCCAACAAGCCCACCCAGCAGAAGGTACACCTCCCTCCTCCCTCCTCCCTCGCCCTCCCACCCAGACACCCCTGGGGTAACCGTCGCTTTGTGTTGACGATCTCCAGGATGACAAGGAGCCCCAGCCCGCCAAGAAGACCGTGACCGGGACGGACGCCGACCTGCGGAGGCTGTCCCTGAAGAACGCCAAGCAGCTGCTGCGCAAATTTGGAGTTCCAGAGGAGGAGGTGAGAACACCACACCCGTAGACTGGTAGTAACCTGTGGTAACCTGTAGTAACCTGTGGTAGACCTGTAGTAACCTGTGGTAGACCTGTGGTAACCTGTAGTAACCTGTGGTAGACCTGTGGTAGACCTGTAGTAACCTGTGGTAGACCTGTGGTAACCTGTAGTAACCTGTGGTAGACCTGTAGTAACCTGTGGTAGACGTGTGGTAACCTGTGGTAGACCTGTGGTAGACCTGTGGTAGACCTGTGGTAGACCTGTGGTAACCTGTGGTAGACCTGTAATAACCTGTGGTAGACCTGTAGTAACCTGTGGTAGACCTGTGGTAGACCTGTAGTAACCTGTGGTAGACGTGTGGTAACCTGTGGTAGACCTGTAGTAACCTGTGGTAGACCTGTGGTATACCTGTTGTAACCTGTGGTAGACCTGTAGTAACCTGTGGTAGACCTGTAGTAACCTGTGGTAGACGTGTGGTAACCTGTGGTAGACCTGTAGTAACCTGTGGTAGACCTGTAGTAACCTGTGGTAGACCTGTAGTAACCTGTGGTAGACCTGTAGTAACCTGTGGTAGACCTGTGGTAGACCTGTGGTAACCTGTGGTAGACCTGTAGTAACCTGTGGTAACCTGTAGTAACCTGTGGTAGACGTGTGGTAACCTGTGGTAGACCTGTAGTAACCTGTGGTAGACCTGTGGTAGACCTGTAGTAACCTGTGGTAAGCTGTAGTAACCTGTGGTAGACCTGTAGTAACCTGTGGTAGACCTGTAGTAACCTGTGGTAGACCTGTGGTAGACCTGTGGTAACCTGTGGTAGACCTGTAGTAACCTGTGGTAACCTGTAGTAACCTGTGGTAGACGTGTGGTAACCTGTGGTAGACCTGTAGTAACCTGTGGTAGACCTGTGGTAGACCTGTTGTAACCTGTGGTAGACCTGTAGTAACCTGTGGTAGACCTGTGGTAGACCTGTAGTAACCTGTGGTAAGCTGTAGTAACCTGTGGTAGACCTGTAGTAACCTGTGGTAGACCTGTAGTAACCTGTGGTAGACCTGTAGTAACCTGTGGTAACCTGTGGTAGACCTGTAGTAACCTGTAGTAACCTGTGGTAGACCTGTAGTAACCTGTGGTAGACCTGTAGTAACCTGTGGTAACCTGTGGTAGACCTGTGGTAACCTGTGGTAGACCTGTGGTAGACCTGTAGTAAGCTGTGGTAACCTGTGGTAGACCTGTGGTAACCTGTGGTAGACCTGTGGTAGACCTGTGGTAACCTGTGGTAACCTGTAGTAAGCTGTAGTAGACCTGTGGTAACCTGTGGTAGACCTGTAGTAACCTGTGGTAGACCTGTGGTAGACCTGTGGTAAACCTGTAGTAACCTGTGGTAGACCTGTAGTAACCTGTGGTAGACCTGTAGTAACCTGTGGTAACCTGTGGTAGACCTGTGGTAAACCTGTAGTAACCTGTGGTAGACCTGTAGTAACCTGTGGTAGACCTGTAGTAACCTGTGGTAGACCTGTAGTAACCTGTGGTAGACCTGTAGTAACCTGTAGTAACCTGTGGTAGACCTGTAGTAAGCTGTGGTAGACCTGTAGTAACCTGTGGTAGACCTGTAGTAACCTGTGGTAGACCTGTGGTAGACCTGTAGTAACCTGTGGTAGACCTGTAGTAACCTATGGTAGACGTGTGGTAACCTGTGGTAGACCTGTGGTAGACCTGTAGTAAGCTGTGGTAGACCTGTAGTAACCTGTGGTAGACCTGTGGTAGACCTGTAGTAAGCTGTGGTAGACCTGTAGTAACCTGTGGTAGACCTGTAGTAACCTGTGGTAGACCTGTAGTAACCTGTGGTAGACCTGTGGTAGACCTGTAGTAAGCTGTATCTGATTGGCTGCCCCCCTAATATCTAACTTTGCTGTGCTGTTTCCTCATCCTGTCTCTAACACCATCACTGTGTGTGTCAGATCAAGAAGCTGTCTCGCTGGGAGGTGATAGACGTAGTGCGGACCATGTCCACGGAGCAGGCTCGGTCCGGTGAGGGACCCATGAGCAAGTTCGCCCGCGGCTCCCGCTTCTCCGTGGCGGAGCACCAGGAGCGCTACAAGGAGGAGTGCCAGAGGATCTTCGACCTGCAGAACAAGTAAGCTCTCTGCTAGCCTCCCTGATGAGGTTCCTCTCTGACCGTGTGAGGTTCCTCTCTGACTGTGAGGTTCCTCCCTGACTGAGGTTCCCCTCTGACCATGTGAGGTTCCTCCCTGACTGTGAGGTTCCTCCCTGACTTAGGTTTCCCTCTGACCGTGTGAGGTTCCTCCCTAACTATCTAATGTGTTCCAGGGTTTTGGAGTCCACGGAGGTTCTGTCCACGGACACAGACAGCAGCTCTGCAGAGGACAGCGACTTTGAGGAGATGGGGAAGAACATTGAGAACATGCTGCAGAACAAGAAAACCAGCTCCCAGCTGTCCCGGGAGAGGGAGGAGCAGGAGAGGAAGGAGCTTCAGAGGATGCTCATGGGAGAGGAGAGCGACCGTGACCACAAGAGCCGCAAGGAGCGACGCAAAGGCCTCTGTGAGTCTAACCCCAGAGAACCTAACCCCAAGGAACCTATCCCCAAGGAACCTATCCCCAGGGAACCTATCCCCTGGGAAGCTAACCCCAGGGAACCTATAACCCCAGGGAAACTAACCCCAAGGAACCTATCCCCAAGGAACCTATCCCCAAGGAACCTATCCCCTGGGAACCTATAACCCCAGGGAAACTAACCCCAAGGAACCTATCCCCAAGGAACCTATCCCCAAGGAACCTATCCCCAGAGAACCTAACCCCAAGGAACATATCCCCAAGGAAGCTATCCCCAAGGAACCTATCCCCAAGGAACCTATCCCCTGGGAACCTATCCCCAGGGAACCTATCCCCAAGGAACCTATCCCCAGGGAAGCTAACCCCAGAGAACCTAACCCCAGGTAACCTATCCCCTAGGAAGCTAACCCCAGGGAACCTAACCCCAGGGAAGCGCTAACCCCAGGGAACCTATAACCCCAGGGAAGCTATCCCCAGGTAACCTATCCCCTGGGAACCTATCCCCAGGGAACCTATCCCCAAGGAACCTATCCCCAGGGAAGCTAACCCCAGAGAACCTAACCCCAGGTAACCTATCCCCTAGGAAGCTAACCCCAGGGAACCTAACCCCAGGGAAGCGCTAACCCCAGGGAACCTATAACCCCAGGGAAGCTATCCCCAGGTAACCTATCCCCAGGTAACCTATCCCCAGGGAACCTATAACCCCAGGTAACCTATCCCCAGGTAACCTATCCCCAGGTAACCTAACCCCAGGGAACCTATAACCCCAGGGAAGCTCTAACCCCAGGGAACCTTATTGCGTCATCATCAGCGTCATCTTGCCCTGTTGCCCTGTCCTTTAATCGCTGTTGAGACATCATTTTACGAGACAGGGACGGCATCATTTTACGTAATACATTCTCATGCATGACAAATGAAAATCTGCCAGTAAGACTAGATCTTGTGGCGGTCCTAAAACGTGTGCGTCTCTCTCCCGTAGCGAGCGCCATGTCCACCGGCTCCCATAAGGACGATGACGCCTCCTCCGTCACCAGCCTCAACTCCGCTGCCACCGGCCGCCGTCTCAAGATCTACCGCACCTTCCAGGACGAGGACGGCAAGGAGTACGTCCGCTGTGAGACTGTCAGGAAGGCCTCCGTCATCGACGCCTACACCCGCATCAGGGCCACCAAGGACGACGAGTTCATGTGAGTCTGACCTCCCTGCTGCAGAGCATCAGGTTAACTCCTGCTGCAGAGCATCAGGTTAACTCCTGCTGCAGAGCATCAGGTTAACTCCTGCTGCAGAGCATCAGGTTAACTCCTGCTGCAGAGCATCAGGTTAACTCCTGCTGCAGAGCATCAGGTTAACTCCTGCTGCAGAGCATCAGGTTAACTCTCCTGCTGCAGAGCATCAGGTTAACTCCTGCTGCAGAGCATCAGGTTAACTCCTGCTGCAGAGCATCAGGTTAACTCTCCTGCTGCAGAGCATCATGTTAACTCCTGCTGCAGAGCATCAGGTTAACTCCTGCTGCAGAGCATCAGGTTAACTCTCCTGCTGCAGAGCATCATGTTAACTCCTGCTGCTGCAGAGCATCAGGTTAACTCCTGCTGCAGAGCATCAGGTTAACTCTCCTGCTGCAGATCATCAGGTTAACTCTCCTGCTGCAGAGCATCAGGTTAACTCTCCTGCTGCAGAGCATCAGGTTAACTCTCCTGCTGCAGAGCATCAGGTTAACTCTCCTGCTGCAGAGCATCAGGTTAACTCTCCTGCTCCAGAGCATCAGGTTAACTCTCCTGCTGCAGAGCATCAGGTTAACTCTCCTGCTGCAGAGCATCAGGTTAACTCTCCTGCTGCAGAGCATCAGGTTAACTCCTGCTGCAGAGCATCATGTTAACTCTCCTGCTGCAGAGCATCAGGTTAACTCTCCTGCTGCAGAGCATCAGGTTAACTCTCCTGCTCCAGAGCATCAGGTTAACTCCTGCTGCAGAGCATCATGTTAACTCTCCTGCTGCAGAGGATCAGGTTAACTCTCCTGCTGCAGAGCATCAGGTTAACTCTCCTGCTGCAGAGCATCAGGTTAACTCTCCTGCTGCAGAGCATCATGTTAACTCCTGCTGCAGAGAATCATGTTAACTCTCCTGCTGCAGAGCATCATGTTAACTCCTGCTGCAGAGCATCATGTTAACTCCTGCTGCAGAGCATCAGGTTAACTCTCCTGCTGCAGAGCATCAGGTTAACTTTTGCTGCAGAGCATCAGGTTAACTCTCCTGCTGCAGAGCATCAGGTTAACTCTCCTGCTGCAGAGCATCAGGTTAACTCTCCTGCTGCAGAGCATCAGGTTAACTCCTGCTGCAGAGCATCAGGTTAACTCTCCTGCTGCAGAGCATCATGTTAACTCCTGCTGCAGAGCATCATGTTAACTCCTGCTGCAGAGCATCAGGTTAACTCCTGCTGCAGAGCATCAGGTTAACTCTCCTGCTGCAGAGCATCATGTTAACTCCTGCTGCAGAGTATCATGTTAACTCCTGCTGCAGAGCATCAGGTTAACTCCTGCTGCAGAGCATCAGGTTAACTCCTGCTGCAGAGCATCATGTTAACTCCTGCTGCAGAGCATCATGTTAACTCCTGCTGCAGAGCATCATGTTAACTCCTGCTGCAGAGCATCATGTTAACTCCTGCTGCAGAGCATCAGGTTAACTCCTGCTGCAGAGCATCATGTTAACTCCTGCTGCAGAGCATCATGTTAACTCTCCTGCTGCAGAGCAGAGGATGGATATCATATCACACAGAGTATCAGGTTAACTCTCCTGCTTCAGAGCAGAGGATGGATATCATATCACACAGAGTATCAGGTTAACTCCTGCTTCAGAGCAGAGGATGGATATCATATCACACAGAGTATCAGGTTAACTCTCCTGCTTCAGAGCAGAGGATGGATATCATATCACACAGAGTATCAGGTTAACTCCTGCTTCAGAGCAGAGGATGGATATCATATCACACAGAGTATCAGGTTAACTCTCCTGCTTCAGAGCAGAGGATGGATATCATATCACACAGAGTATCAGGTTAACTCCTGCTTCAGAGCAGAGGATGGATATCATATCACACAGAGTATCAGGTTAACTCTCCTGCTTCAGAGCAGAGGATGGATATCATATCACACAGAGTATCAGGTTAACTCCTGCTTCAGAGCAGAGGATGGATATCATATCACACAGAGTATCAGGTTAACTCCTGCTTCAGAGCAGAGGATGGATATCATATCACACAGAGTATCAGGTTAACTCTCCTGCTTCAGAGCAGAGGATGGATATCATATCACACAGAGTATCAGGTTAACTCCTGCTTCAGAGCAGAGGATGGATATCATATCACACAGAGTATCAGGTTAACTCCTGCTTCAGAGCAGAGGATGGATATCATATCACACAGAGTATCAGGTTAACTCCTGCTCAGCGAGGCATGGATATCATATCACACAGAGTATCAGGTTAACTCCTGCTTCAGAGCAGAGGATGGATATCATATCACACAGAGTATCAGGTTAGTGTGGAGGTTCTGATGTCTGTACGTCTTCTTGCGTCTCCAGACGTAAGTTTGCGCTGTTTGACGAACAGCACCGCGAGGAGATGAGGAAGGAGCGGAGGAGGATCCAGGAGCAGCTGAGGAGGCTGAAGAGGAACCAGGAGAAGGACCGCTTCAAGGGTCCTCCTGAGAAGAAGGCCAAGAAGATCAAAGAGAGACCTGACCTCAAGGTCAAGGTTAGCGTGACACCTCACTCCTCTCTCCTCCTCTCCTCCTTTCCTCCTCCTCTCCTCCTTTCCTCCTCCTTTCCACTCCTCTCCTCCCTCCTCTCTCCTCAGCTGAAGTGTGTGCCTGAGCCTCTCCTCTCTCCTCTCTCCTCCTCTCTCCTCAGCTGAAGTGTGTGCCTGAGCCTCTCCTCTCTCCTCTCTCCTCAGCTGAAGTGTGTGCCTGAGCCTCTCCTCTCTCCTCTCTCCTCCTCTCTCCTCAGCTGAAGTGTGTGCCTGAGCCTCTCCTCTCTCCTCTCTCCTCCTCTCTCCTCAGCTGAAGTGCGGTGCGTGCGGAGCCATCGGCCACATGAGGACCAACAAGTTCTGCCCGCTGTACTACCAGACCAACGCTCCTCCCTCCAACCCTGTGGCCATGACGGAGGAGCAGGAGGAGGAGCTGGAGAAGACGGTGATCCACAACGACAACGAGGAGCTCATCAAGGTGGAGGGGACCAAGATTGTCCTGGGCAAGCAGCTCATCGAGAGGTAGGGAGCACGCCGTACAGGCTACCCCTTCCTGTTAGTCACTTCCTGTTAGATAACCCCTTCCTCTTGACCCACAACCAGCCTGAACCACCCTAACCCCTTCCTGTTAGTCACTTCCTGTTAGATAACCCCTTCCTCTTCACCCACAACCAGCCTGAACCACCCTAACCCCTTCCTGTTAGTCACTTCCTGTTAGATAACCCCTTCCTCTTAACCCACAACCACCCTGAACCAGCCTAACCCCTTCCTGTTAGTAACTTCCTGTTAACCTCCTCCTGTTAGATAACCCCTTCCTCTTAACCCACAACCACCCTGAACCAGCCTAACCCCTTTCTGTTAGTCACTTCCTGTTAACCTCCTCCTGTTAGATAACCCCTTCCTCTTCACCCACAACCAGCCTGAACCAGCCTGACCCCTTCCTGTTAGTCACTTCCTGGTTGTTTTGTGATGTTCCTCCTCTAGTGCTGACGAGGTGCGCAGGAAGTCCCTGGTGCTCAAGTTCCCCAAGCAGCAGCTCCCCCCGAAGAAGAAGAGACGCGTGGGCAGCGCCGTGCACTGTGACTACCTGAATGTGAGTCTGGTCCTTCTGGTCCTGGTCCTGGTCCTCTCACACCACACAGGAACCACACCACCTGAACCTGAGTCTGGTCCTTCTGGTCCTGGTCCTGGTCCTCTCACACCACACAGGAACCACACCACCTGAACCTGAGTGGTGGTCTCACCACACAGGAACCAGACCCCCTGAACCTGAGTCAGGTGGTCTCACCACACAGGAACCACACCACCTGAGTCAGGTGGTCTCACCACACAGAAACCAGACCACCTGAGTCAGGTGGTCTCACCACACAGGAACCAGACCACCTGAGTCAGGTGGTCTCACCACACAGGAACCAGACCACCTGAACCTGAGTCTGGTGGTCTCACCACACAGGAACCAGACCAGCTGAACCTGAGTCTGGTGGTCTCACCACACAGGAACCAGACCACCTGAGTCAGGTGGTCTCACCACACAGGAACCAGACCACCTGAGTCAGGTGGTCTCACCACACAGGAACCAGACCAGCTGAGTCAGGTGGTCTGGTTCCTGAGTGGTGAGACCACCTGACTCAGGTGGTCTCACCACTCAGGAAGATGAGAGGAACCCGGGTGATGACGTGAGGAGGCTGAAGCTGCTTCCTGGGCTGGGCAGAGCCATAGTGGCAGCACCAAACAGACCTACACTAATCAGTAATGGGTGCCAAGCCACCACGGCTGTCGGTTCAACCTGCATGTTGAAAGCCTTCGTCGGCTTCCCCAGCCGTCCTCTCAGTCCAAGTGGTGGTGTACAAAGATCTTTCATGGTCTGATGGACTGCTTAGTGCTAATACCGGGACTGTAAAGTAGATGACTAGTTAGTGGAGGACTGGTTAGTTAACATGTTAGAAGAGGACTGCTTAGTTAACTTGGTTAGTCGTTAGTTAACTTGGTTAGTGATGACTGGTTAGTCGTTAGTTAACTTGGTTAGTGATGACTGGTTAGTCGTTAGTTAACTTGGTTAGTGGTGACTGGTTAGTCGTTAGTTAACCTGGTTAGTGGTTAGTTAACCTGGTTGTTGTGATCCTCAGCGACCTCACAAGTCGATCCACCGCCGGCGTACCGACCCCATGGTGACGCTGTCCTCCGTCCTGGAGAGTGTCATCAACGACATGAGAGACCACCCTAACGTAAGACACACACACACACACACACACACACACACACACACACACACACACACACACACACACACACACACACACACACACACACACACACACACACACACACACACACACACACACACACACACACACACACACACACACACACGTACGTACACGTGTACACACACACACACACACACACACACCTCCTAACTTCTCCTGTCTCCTCCTCCTCCTCCTCCTCCTCCTCCAGACGTACCCGTTCCACACCCCGGTGAATGCCAAGGTGGTGAAGGACTACTACCGCTTCATCACGCGGCCTATGGACCTGCAGACCCTGAGGGAGAACGTCCGCAAGCGACTGTACCCGTCCAGGGACGACTTCAGGGAGAGCGTGGAGGTCATCGTGAAGAACAGCGCCACCTACAACGGTACCACGGACCCCTAGAGCAGGTCTACCTCCCAGGGGACCACGGACCAGGTCTACCTCCCAGGGGACCACAGACCCCTAGAGCAGGTCTACCTCCCAGGGGACCACAGACCCCTAGAGCAGGTCTACCTCCCAGGGGACCACAGACCCCTAGAGCAGGTCTACCTCCCAGGGGACCACAGACCCCTAGAGCAGGTCTACCTCCCAGGGGACCACAGACCCCTAGAGCAGGTCTACCTCCCAGGGGACCACAGACCCCTAGAGCAGGTCTACCTCCCAGGGGACCACAGACCCCTAGAGCAGGTCTACCTCCCTGGGGACCACAGACCCCTAGAGCAGGTCTACCTCCCAGGGGACCACAGACCCCTAGAGCAGGTCTACCTCCCAGGGGACCACAGACCCCTAGAGCAGGTCTACCTCCCAGGGGACCACAGACCCCTAGAGCAGGTCTACCTCCCAGGGGACCACAGACCCCTAGAGCAGGTCTACCTCCCAGGGGACCACAGACCCCTAGAGCAGGTCTACCTCCCAGGGGACCACAGACCAGGTCTACCTCCCAGGGGACCACAGACCCCTAGACCAGGTCTACCTCCCAGGGGACCACAGACCCCTAGAGCAGGTCTACCTCCCAGGGGACCACAGACCCCTAGACCAGGTCTACCTCCCAGGGGACCACAGACCCCTAGACCAGGTCTACCTCCCAGGGGACCACAGACCCCTAGAGCAGGTCTACCTCCCAGGGGACCACAGACCCCTAGAGCAGGTCTACCTCCCAGGGGACCACAGACCCCTAGAGCAGGTCTACCTCCCAGGGGACCACAGACCCCTAGAGCAGGTCTACCTCCCTGGGGACCACAGACCCCTAGAGCAGTTTATAGAGTTGTGTGTTGGGCCATCATGTTAGTAAGCGTGGTGCTGATTGGTCAGCTTGTTGGGTTTCCATTGCAGCTTGGTGCTGATTGGTCGGTTTGATGGGTTTCCATTGTAGCTTGGTGTTGATTGGTCGGTTTGACTTTCTGTGTTTCCAGGAGCTAAACATCCCATAACTCAAGTAGCCCAGTCCATGCTGGACCTGTGTGATGCTAAACTGAAAGAGGTGAACACACACACACACACACACACACACACACACACACACACACACACACACACACACACACACACACACACACACACACACACACACACACACACACACACACACACACACACACACACACACACACACACACACACACACACACACACACCGGCCCCTGTTGTAACTGTGTGTGTGTGAGCAGAAGGAGGACCGGCTGGTGAGGCTGGAGAAGGCCATCAACCCTCTGCTGGACGATGATGACCAGGTGGCCTTCTCCTTCATCCTGGACAACATAGTGACCCAGAAGATGATGGTGGTTCCTGACGTGAGTTCTCAGCTGTTCAAACAGCGGGGGGTGGGGGAACCACCAGCCGATATGTTTTAGGTTTGTGGGTTTGTCCCCCGTGGCCTCCTGACTAACTCCAGGCTCTGTGTTGCAGTCATGGCCGTTCCACCACCCCGTCAACAAGAAGTTTGTTCCTGACTACTACAAGGTGATCGTCAGCCCCATGGACCTGGAGAACCTGCGCAAGGTGAGACCTGTGCTGTGAACCTTGTGCTCTGAGGCCAGACCCAGCAGCCCTCTCCTCCTAACCCTCGCTCTCTGCCTCCTCAGAACATCTCCAAACACAAGTACCAGAACAGAGACACCTTCCTGTCCGACGTCACTCTGGTCCACGGGAACAGCATCAAGTACAACGGTACGCAGCTTTCACATCAGCAGGACGCTCTTCTGGAGACCATCACGGCCTTCATGTTCCGTGTCTTCTGTCCTCAGGTCCGGACAGTCCCTACACCAAGACCGCCCTGGACATCGTCAACGTGTGCAAACAGACCTTAGCAGAGGTACGGCTGCTTCTCACCTTTATTGAGCAGACTGTCCCATCAGGGAGCAGCGTCTGCTAGATGATGGTGGTACCTCCTGGTGATGGTGGTACCTCCTGGTGATGGTGGTACCTCCTGGTGATGGTGGTACCTCCTGGTGATGGTGGTACCTCCTGGTGATGGTGGTACCTCCTGGTGATGGAGGTCTGATGGTGGTACCTCCTGGTGATGGTGGTACCTCCTGGTGAGGGAGGCTGATGGTGGTACCTCCTGGTGATGGTGGTACCTCCTGGTGATGGAGGCTGATGGAGGTACCTCCTGGTGATGGAGGTACCTCCTGGTGATGGTGGTACCTCCTGGTGATGGAGGTACCTCCTGGTGATGGAGGCTGATGGTGGTACCTCCTGGTGATGGAGGCTAATGGTGGTACCTCCTGGTGATGGTGGTACCTCCTGGTGATGGAGGTACCTCCTGGTGATGGTGGTACCTCCTGGTGATGGAGGCTGATGGTGGTACCTCCTGGTGAGGGAGGTCTGATGTGGGTTTGTCTCCTGGTTCTCCAGTACGATGAGCACCTGACCCAGCTGGAGAAGGACATCTCCACAGCCAAGGAAGCTGCTCTGGACGCAGCCGACTTCGAAGCTCTGGACCCCCTTACCCCCGGACCCTACACCCCCCAGGTAGGAGCTCTCCCTGTACCCCAGACCCTGTACCCCCAGACCCTACACCCCCCAGGTAGGAGCTCTCCCTGTACCTCAGACCCTGTACCCCCAGACCCTGTACCCCCAGGTAGGAGCTCTCCCTGTACCCCCAGACCCTGTACCCCCCAGGTAGGAGCTCTCCCTGTACCCCCAGACCCTGTACCCCCAGACCCTGTACCCCCCAGGTAGGAGCTCTACCTGTACCCCAGACCCTGTACCCCCCAGGTAGGAGCTCTCCCTGGGTGTCCTCTGACCTGTTCTTCCTCATTCGCTCCTATCCTGTTCCTCTGGATGTGTGCGCTGTGTCTGGGTGTTTGTGTGTGTGTGTCTGTGTGTGTGTTTGTGGGTGTTTGTGTGTGTGTGTGTGTGTGTGTGTCTGGGTGTGTGTGTGTGTGTCTGGGTGTTTGTGTGTCTGGATGTGTGTGTGTGTGTGTCTGGGTGTTTGTGTGTCTGGATGTGTGTGTGTGTGTGTCTGGGTGTGTGTCTGGATGTGTGTGTGTGTCTGGGTGTTTGTGTGTCTGGATGTGTGTGTGTGTGTGTGTCTGGGTGTGTGTGTGTGTCAGCCATCTGAGCTGCTGGAAGGCAGGGCTCCTGGTCTGTTCTCTGATTGGCCGCTTGGGGGCGCTGTCAAGGAGAGAGGGGGGCAGGTATGGAGAGAGAACCCTGACACCAGCCACTTCCTCTCCCCTCACATCCCCGCTTCCTCCTCCATCATACCTCCTCCTCTCCTCTCCTCTCCTCTCCTCTCCTCCTCTAGCCCCTCCTCTCCTCCTCTAGCCCCTCCTCTCCTCCTCTAGCCCCTCCTCTCCTCTCCTCCTCTAGCCCCTCCTCTCCTCCTCTAGCCCCTCCTCTCCTCCTCTAGCCCCTCCTCTCCTCTCCTCTCCTCTCCTCTCCTCTCCTCTCCTGACATCACCCTGTGGCTCTGTGCTCATGTGAGGTCGATACAGGAAGTAGAAACAGGAAGTAAACCAAGGTGTTTTTGTCGTACTCCAATCACATTCCTGACTGTGCTTGTCCTGGCTCCGCCCCCGCCACAGGGTCGTCACGGTCGCAGGCTGGGGGGGGAGGAGTCAGACGTGGACATCGAAGGCTTCGAGGAGGAAGACGACGGCAAGCCCAAGACCCCCGCGCCGGTGAGGATGACGGACCTATCGCATGCCTCATCAGAGGTCACGTGACTCTGGTCGTCATCATTGTGATGAGCTGTTTGATTATCTGTGATGAGTAACTGATGACCTCCCCAGGCGGAGGACGGGGACCTGGAGGATGAGGATGACGAGGACGACATGCTGCTTCCTCCACGCCGCCGGCTGCTGGATCGCCACGATGATGATGAGGAGGAAGATGAGGAGGAGGAGGAGGAGGAGCGAGGGCGAGCTCCTCAGGCCAGCGTCCTCTACCAGGACCTCCTCATGTCTGACGGGGAGGACGACGCCAGCGAGGAGGAAGGAGACAACCCCTTCTCCTGTAGGTCCCGCCCACTTCCTGTCTCCTTAGGCCACGCCCACTCACTTCCTGTCAGAGAGCTCTAGGCTTAAGTGGGCGGCATACTTACAGACAACAATAATTGAATAATAAGTTTTTAATTCAGCAGGCCGACACAAAGACATGTTGTACTGGTGTGGTCTCCATGGAGACCCCCCTGGTCTGCTCTCTGGTCCCCTCAAACTGTGACTCACCGTCCACCGTTCCCTCCCCCTCACAGCCATCCACCTATCGGAGAGCGGCAGCGACTCGGACCGGGAGGCGGAGCCACGAGCCCCGCCCCCGCGGCGTGGCCACCAGGAGACGGCCCGCATGGCGCTGGACCAGGAGGAGAGCATGATGTCATACGAGGGGGAGGGGCCCGACATGGAGCGCCACCACATGGAGCGCCACCTGGAGGACAGCAACGTCAGGTACCCCATGCCTCGGGAGGATTCCATGGCGCTGCGTGGGGGTGGGACCCCACGGCCGGTCTAGCGCCCCCACGTGGGCAGGCTGTGAACAGCAGAGTGCTTGAATCCAGATTGAAAGCGCTTGTGGAATCTAGGTTTTGCCCTCATGTAAAGCGGGCCCTAGAAGTGGCTTATAGCTGCTAATGAGGTCCCACCTGCTGAGCACCTAGAGCCGCGTTAGGGCCGGTCGGTACCGGTCCATTGCTAAGGCAGAGAGAGGCAGCTGGGCCTCACTAATCAGCCCAACGCGTTTCTTATTCTGCTTGCTAACAGCTCTTACCCCTAATCATGTTAAATGGGCTTTATGTAGCTCGCTAGCCAGCCACTAACACTCTAAACAGCTCTAGTTCTGCTAGTTTCATTTAGTTAGCGTCCTTAATGTTAGCAACGCTAGTGTAAAAGAGGTATAACAATGTAAATCCTCCTCTGTGCTGCTAGCTACGGGAGCTAACGTACAAGAGGTATAACAATGTAAATCCTCCTCTGTGCTGCTAGCTACGGGAGGTAGCGTACAAGAGGTATAACAATGTAAATACTCCTCTGTGCTGCTAGCTACTGGAGCTAACGTACAAGAGGTATAACAATGTAAATCCTCCTCTGTGCTGCTAGCTACGGGAGCTAACGTACAAGAGGTATAACAATGTAAATCCTCCTCTGTGCTGCTAGCTACGGGAGCTAACGTACAAGAGGTATAACAATGTAAATCCTCCTCTGTGCTGCTAGCTACGGGAGCTAACGTACAAGAGGTATAACGATGTAAATCCTCCTCTGTGCTGCTAGCTACGGGAGCTAACGTACAAGAGGTATAACAATGTAAATCCTCCTCTGTGCTGCTAGCTACGGGAGCTAGCGTACAAGAGGTATAACAATGTAAATCCTCCTCTGTGCTGCTAGCTACGGGAGCTAGCGTACAAGAGGTATAACAATGTAAATCCTCCTCTGTGCTGCTAGCTACGGGAGCTAGCGTACAAGAGGTATAACAATGTAAATACTCCTCTGTGCTGCTAGCTACTGGAGCTAACGTACAAGAGGTATAACAATGTAAATCCTCCTCTGTGCTGCTAGCTACGGGAGCTAACGTACAAGAGGTATAACAATGTAAATCCTCCTCTGTGCTGCTAGCTACGGGAGCTAACGTACAAGAGGTATAACAATGTAAATCCTCCTCTGTGCTGCTAGCTACGGGAGCTAACGTACAAGAGGTATAACAATGTAAATCCTCCTCTGTGCTGCTAGCTACGGGAGCTAACGTACAAGAGGTATAACAATGTAAATCCTCCTCTGTGCTGCTAGCTACGGGAGCTAACGTACAAGAGGTATAACAATGTAAATCCTCCTCTGTGCTGCTAGCTACGGGAGCTACGACGACCTGGAGGGCCGGGTCCAGATGGAGGGCCGGGTTCAGCTGGAGTCCACGGGTCTGGGCAACGGCGAGGAGTACGGGCTGAGTGAGGAGGAGGAAGAGGAGGAGGAGGAGGAGGCGGCCCGGAGGAGGGGTGTTCCAGCGGTGCTGTCCACGGTTCCGCTGAGCGAGGATGAGGAGAGCGAGGAGTTCCACTCCATCGGCGGAGACAGTGACATGGACTCTGACAACTAGCCTGGAACCCTGCTCTAGCTTTTATTGTTCACCTTTTCAAACCTCAAGGAATAATGTTGCAGAAAAAATAGCAGTGAGGCGAAGGCAGCCTTAAAAACTTTGACAATGTTTACTGAAGAAGAAAACCCTTATCTTGTACTCCAAGCTGAATGTACATAGCTCTGTTCTTGGGCTTTTCAGTGAACGCTCACTTTACTCATTTAACTTTTCTACCCTTTGTATATAAAATGGAATAAAAATTTGACCTTAGCTCAACTTTGAGTCTCTTTCTTTGTCCACTTAAGGAACCGAACCATAAGTTCTGTTCTGATGGAACTACGTCAGTTTACACTGTTTACAGGTCAGGTCTGATGTAGCTACATAAGTTTACACTGTTTACAGGTCAGGTCTGATGGAGCTACGTTGTTTACACTGTTTACAGGTCAGGTCTGATGGAGCTACGTCAGTTTACACTGTTTACAGGTCAGGTCTGATGGAGCTACGTCAGTTTACACTGTTTACAGGTCAGGTCTGATGGAGCTACGTCAGTTTACACTGTTTACAGGTCAGGTCTGATGGAGCTACGTCAGTTTACACTGTTTACAGGTCAGGTCTGATGGAGCTACATCAGTTTACACTACAGGTCAGGTCTGATGGAGCTACGTCAGTTTACACTGTTTACAGGTCAGGTCTGATGGAGCTACGTCAGTTTACACTGTTTACAGGTCAGGTCTGATGGAGCTACATCAGTTTACACTACAGGTCAGGTCCGATGGAGCTACGTCAGTTTACACTGTTTACAGGTCAGGTCCGATGGAACTACGTCAGTTTACACTGTTTACAGGTCAGGTCCGATGGAACTACGTCAGATTACACTGTTTACAGGTCAGGTCCGATGGAACTACGTCAGATTACACTGTTTACAGGTCAGGTCCGATGGAACTACGTCAGTTTACAGTGTTTAAACAGTTTACAAAGATTTGCATTTGCAGTTTTAATGTTTTTTTTTTTTTTAATGGAGTGTTTGCAGTTCAGCGTTACATTACCAGGTTGTTTATTGCTGGCGACGTTTCAAAGACAAACATTCAACGACTGGCCTGATATATGCAATGAAAGATCTAACCAACCACAGCTAAACCACCGCAACAACTACGACTGCATGTGATTACAAACTCTTCCCCTTCATACCTGAACCCCCCCCAGATTCAGTCCAGGTTCCCCCACCTTCAGTCCAGGTTCCCCCACCTTCAGATCAGGTTCCTCCAGCTTCAGATCAGGTTCCTCCAGCTTCAGATCAGGTTCCTCCAGCTTCAGATCAGGTTCCTCCACCTTCAGATCAGGTTCCTCCAGCTTCAGATCAGGTTCCTCCACCTTCAGATCAGGTTCCTCCAGCTTCAGATCAGGTTCCTCCAGCTTCAGATCAGGTTCCTCCAGCTTCAGATCAGGTTCCTCCAGCTTCAGATCAGGTTCCTCCAGCTTCAGATCAGGTTCCTCCACCTTCAGATCAGGTTCCTCCAGCTTCAGATCAGGTTCCTCCAGCTTCAGATCAGGTTCCTCCAGCTTCAGATCAGGTTCCTCCAGCTTCAGATCAGGTTCCTCCAGCTTCAGATCAGGTTCCTCCAGCTTCAGATCAGGTTCCTCCAGCTTCAGATCAGGTTCCTCCAGCTCTACCGCCAGGCCGCCGCAGACAGCCGTACCGGAGCGGAGAACAGCCGACCACGCCCAGACGGGGGAGCAGACAGGTGAGGTACACCTGAGGAGGGGGGCGGGGTGTTGGTATGTTACTGACATGTTCTGTATACTGTATAGGTTAGTATGTTACTAACATGTTCTGTATACTGTATAGGTTAATGTTATTTACATGCTGTACTATAAACTATGTTCTTTTAGGACAATACATTCAATGTATAGGTTAGTACATAGTGTGTAATAATCTACTTAATGTTCAATGTTTTTAATGTCAGTACTACAAACTGCACAAATTCATAAAGACATTGATAAAAACAGCCATATGTCACACAACAAGGCCAGTGAAAGTATATTACATTAAATATATAAGTGGTATTATATTATTACAGGTATGATGTATAATTTGCAAACGGTCCAGTAGTTGCAGGAATGACTACCTGATTGAGGCCTGGCTCTGGTGGGAGGAGTGAGGCACGTGGGCTGGTCCCCGGGGTGGGCGTGGCCCCCGGGGTGGGCGTGGCCCCCGGGGTGGGCGCGGCCCCCGGGGTGGGCGTGGCCCCCGGGGTGGGCGCGGCCCCCGGGGTGGGCGTGGCCCCCGGGGTGGGCGCGGCCCCCGGGGTGGGTGTGGTCGGAGTGGGCGTGGCCAGAGTCTGCGCTCTCCAGACTGCGGCTCTTCCTGGCAGCCTGAAGGGAGCGCAGACTGGTCCTCAGCAGGGGGGCGGGGCCTCCGTCGCCGGGGGTAACGGCTGCTTCTGCACACGCACACACGCACGCACACACACGCACACACACACGGTTCTTAATGTAGTCTACTAACACACAACACACGCACGCGGACACAACTGAGCGCGCACTTCACTTCCTTAAGGAACTGATTAATCACTTAAGTACGGAGCTTTATTGAATTCAAACAAGGGTTGATATCTGAAGGAAAAAGGTGCAGCGAGAGGAACGTGAACCTCCAGAACTTCTTTCGTCTTCATATTTCAACCTTTCCTCGTACAACATTAGTCTGTTGTGTGTGCGTACCTTTACTCTGAAGGAGCGCGTACCTTTACTCTGAAGGAGCGCTAAGGGGTGCGTACCTTTACTCTGAAGGAGCGCTAAGGGGTGCGTACCTTTACTCTGAAGGAGCGCTAAGGGGTGCGTACCTTTACTCTGAAGGAGCGCTAAGGGGTGCGTACCTTTACTCTGAAGGAGCGCTAAGGGGTGCGTACCTTTACTCTGAAGGAGCGCCAGCAGCTTGAACTCAGTGACTCTGTGTTGGCGCTTCCTCAGCTGGGGAAGACTGTGATTGGCTGAGGGTCCAGAGATGGGCGGGGCCCTCCAGCCGGCCCTCCAGGTGGGGGGGGCGGGGGGACCCCAGGTGCTCCCCGGGGGGTCCGGGTCCAGGTTGGTGATGTCCCCCAGCGCGGCCCACCTGGACCAGGACAGGGGGGGCTCCTCACGCAGACCTGACAGGATGATGTCATCAATCAATCAAGCTTTATTGATAGAGCGCTTCCCGCACAGAACAGCAATGCTGGCGGCGTCAGGATGAGCCGGTACTCACTGGCCTCCTGTTCTCGGGCCAACAGATCTGTCAGCTCCTGGGATCTGTAGTCCTTTGGTTGGGACTCCTGGGATCTGTAGTCCTTTGGTTGGGACTCCTGGGATCTGTAGTCCTTTGGTTGGGACTCCTGGGATCTGTAGTCCTTTGGTTGGGACTCCTGGGATCTGTAGTCCTTTGGTTGGGACTCCTGCGATCTGTAGTCCTTTGGTTGGGACTCCTGGGATCTGTAGTCCTTTGGTTGGGACTCCTGGGATCTGTAGTCCTTTGGTTGGGACTCCTGGGATCTGTAGTCCAAGCTCTCATAGTCGTCCCTGCGGCGGGCTGCGATCACATTGTGGTCAGCAGTTCAGAGGATGAACGTGGTTTTAAAGTTCAGCGGAGTTAATCTAAATCAAGGTTGTCAACACGTTTACGCATTCTGTTTACTAGTGAGAGACCAATCACCATAGAGCAACAAGGGATGCAAACGCCTCATTCCATGTGAATATGAAGCATGGAATTTATAAAAATTAAATACAGTTTGAGGATCTCATAACCACTTTTTTTCCTTGTTTCTTTAACAACCAGAGTCTCCAGATTAGCTATGATATTTAATACATTCATTGAATTGAGTTATTCTGAAACCTTGCTGTGATGTTTGGCTGAAAGTCTTCCAGCCGTACACCGCGCTGCTGCCACGCCCCCAGGTGGACAAGATGTGTACTGCTCTGGACTCTGAGGAACAGAGATACCAAACAGAATAGGACTTTATCTTCCTTAACCTTTGATTTGTTTCCTGCTACCATTGTATGTTCGACCATTCAGCACCATCACCTCCTAACCCTTCAGCTCCATCACCTCCTAACCCTTCAGCTCCATCACCTCCTAACCCTTCAGCTCCATCACCTCCTAACCCTTCAGCTCCATCGCCTCCTAACCATTCAGCTCCATCACCTCCTAACCCTTCAGCTCCATCACCTCCTAACCATTCAGCTCCATCACCTCCTAACCATTCAGCTCCATCACCTCCTAACCACCTAGCTCCATCACCTCCTAACCCTTCAGCTCCATCGCCTCCAAACCCTTCAGCTCCATCACCTCCTAACCCTTCAGCTCCATCACCTCCTAACCCTTCAGCTCCATCACCTCCTAACCATTCAGCTCCATCACCTCCTAACCATTCAGCTCCATCACCTCCTAACCACCTAGCTCCATCACCTCCTAACCATTCAGCTCCATCACCTCCTAACCACCTAGCCCCATCACCTCCTAACCATTCAGCTCCATCACCTCCTAACCACCTAGCTCCATCACCTCCTAACCACCTAGCTCCATCACCTCCTAACCATTCAGCTCCATCACCTCCTAACCACCTAGCTCCATCACCTCCTAACCATTCAGCTCCATCACCTCCTAACCACCTAGCCCCATCACCTCCTAACCATTCAGCTCCATCACCTCCTAACCACCTAGCTCCATCACCTCCTAACCACCTAGCTCCATCACCTCCTAACCATTCAGCTCCATCACCTCCTAACCACCTAGCTCCATCACCTCCTAACCACCTAGCTCCATCACCTCCTAACCATTCAGCTCCATCACCTCCTAACCACCTAGCTCCATCACCTCCTAACCACCTAGCTCCATCACCTCCTAACCATTCAGCTCCATCACCTCCTAACCACCTAGCTCCATCACCCTCCTAGCATCCCTGGGAGGAGGGCCCTCTCCCGGGTTCTCCTCCAGGTCTCTCCTCTGGTTGGGGAGTTTCTCTATGAGGTTTGGGGGGTTGAATAGGGTGGGTCTGTGAAGCCTGTTTACAAAGTCTACTAATACATTTAGATTTGTCTTACTTTTGTCCAGGATGTTGTTCAGGACTCTGCAGGCCGCCTCCATGTCAGGACTAGGGTGGTCCAGGACACGCCTAGACCAGCTCAGAGCTGACTCACTGGGGTCCCTCTCCCCCTCCTGGTCCCACTGCTGCTGGGGAGACTCATAAAGCCTGGACGAGAAAACACTCTTAACTCACTAGTCCACCATCAGAACACTCTTTACTCACTAGTCCACCATCAGAACACTCTTTACTCACTAGTCCACCATCAGAACACTCTTTACTCACTAGTCCACCATCAGAACACTCTTTACTCACTAGTCCACCATCAGAACACTCTTTACTCACTAGTCCACCATCAGAACACTCTTTACTCACTAGTCCACCATCAGAACACTCTTTACTCACTAGTCCACCATCAGAACACTCTTTACTCACTAGTCCACCATCAGAACACTCTTTACTCACTAGTCCACCACACCATCAGAACACTCTTTACTCACTAGTCCACCATCAGAACACTCTTTACTCACTAGTCCACCATCAGAACACTCTTTACTCACTAGTCCACCATCAGAACACTCTTTACTCACTAGTCCACCACACCATCAGAACACTCTTTACTCACTAGTCCACCATCAGAACACTCTTTACTCACTAGTCCACCATCAGAACACTGTTTACTCACTAGTCCACCATCAGAACACTCTTAACTCACTAGTCCACCATCAGAACACTGTTTACTCACTAGTCCACCATCAGAACACTGTTTACTCACTAGTCCACCATCAGAACACTCTTTACTCACTAGTCCACCATCAGAACACTCTTTACTCACTAGTCCACCATCAGAACACTCTTTACTCACTAGTCCACCACACCATCAGAACACTCTTTACTCACTAGTCCACCATCAGAACACTCTTAACTCACTAGTCCACCATCAGAACACTCTTTACTCACTAGTCCACCATCAGAACACTCTTTACTCACTAGTCCACCATCAGAACACTCTTTACTCACTAGTCCACCATCAGAACACTCTTTACTCACTAGTCCACCATCAGAACACTCTTTACTCACTAGTCCACCATCAGAACACTCTTTACTCACTAGTCCACCATCAGAACACTCTTTACTCACTAGTCCACCACACCATCAGAACACTCTTTATTCACTAGTCCACCATCAGAACACTCTTTACTCACTAGTCCACCATCAGAACACTCTTTATTCACTAGTCCACCATCAGAACACTCGTAACTCACTAGTCCACCATCAGAACACTCTTTACTCACTAGTCCACCATCAGAACACTCTTTACTCACTAGTCCACCATCAGAACACTCTTAACTTACTAGTCCACCACACCATCAGAACACTCTTTACTCACTAGTCCACCATCAGAACACTCTTTATTCACTAGTCCACCATCAGAACACTCGTAACTCACTAGTCCACCATCAGAACACTCTTTACTCACTAGTCCACCATCAGAACACTCTTTACTCACTAGTCCACCATCAGAACACTCTTAACTTACTAGTCCACCACACCATCAGAACACTCTTTACTCACTAGTCCACCATCAGAACACTCTTTACTCACTAGTCCACCATCAGAACACTCTTTACTCACTAGTCCACCATCAGAACACTCTTTACTCACTAGTCCACCATCAGAACACTCTTTACTCACTAGTCCACCATCAGAACACTCTTTACTCACTAGTCCACCATCAGAACCTACCATCGGGTGTCGTCCCGGACCTCCTGCTCCACCTCCAGGGTCTCCAGGAGCTCCAGGGTGCCGGGCCCCTCTGGACCTGCAGAACCGGGCCCCTCCAGCTCAGAGCCCCTCGGGGCCCCGCATGGAGAGGGACTTGGGTCGTAGTCGGAGGGTGAACCATCGTTCCACTCGTCCATCCAGACCAGCCGGTACGGAATCGGGAGGCTCCTAGTTTCCGCAGTGCTGCCTTCATCCTCATCATCCTCCTCTTCATCCTCGCTAGGAGGTAGCGTGAAGCTGTGGCTGACCTCAGGTTCTGCGGGTCGGCTGGAGAGGCTCTGGTTCCAGTCGGTCATCGTCGGACCCTCCGTTTGGTTCTCAAAGATTTGGCTCCAGTCCTCAAACTCCAGATCACAGCGGCTGAGGTCCGCCCACAACGTGGGCACCAGGACCGACATGTGGACCAGGAGGAGGACCAGGGCAGCAGCCAACAGATCCACGTTCCTCCTGGTGTCTCCTAGTCTGTCCTGGTCTCTCCTGGTCTCTCCTGGTCTGTCCTAGTCTCTCCTGGTCTGTCCTGGTCTGTCCTGGTCTCTCCTGGTCTCTCCTAGTCTGTCCTGGTCTCTCCTGGTCTCTCCTGGTCTGTCTTGGTCTCTCCTGGTCTGTCCTGGTCTCTCCTGGTGTCTCCTAGTCTGTCCTGGTCTCTCCCGGTCTCTCCTGGTCTGTCCTGGTCTCTCCTGGTCTCTCTTGGTCTGTCCTGGTCTCTCCTGGTCTGTCCTGGTCTGTCCTGGTCTCTCCTAGTCTCCTGGTCTGTCCTAGTCTCTCCTGGTCTGTCCTGGTCTCTCCTAGTCTCCTGGTCTCTCCTGGTCTCTCCTGGTCTCTCCTGGTCTGTCCTAGTCTCTCCTGGTCTCTCCTGGTCTGTCCTGGTCTCTCCTAGTCTCCTGGTCTGTCCTAGTCTCTCCTGGTCTGTCCTGGTCTCTCCTAGTCTCTCCTGGTCTGTCCTAGTCTCTCCTGGTCTCTCCTGGTCTGTCCTGGTCTCTCCTAGTCTCCTGGTCTCTCCTGGTCTGTCCTGGTCTGTCCTGGTCTCTCCTGGTCTCTCCTAGTCTCCTGGTCTCTCCTGGTCTCTCCTGGTCTGTCCTGGTCTCTCCTGGTCTGTCCTGGTCTCTCCTAGTCTCCTGGTCTCTCCTGGTCTGTCCTGGTCTCTCCTGGTCTGTCCTGGTCTCTCCGGAGCGCCACCATGAGCCTCTGCTCTCCTGAGCCAGAGAAGCATCAGCTGTCTGGGTCTGAGCAGCTTGGGACTTTAAGGAGACATCAGGAGGTCTTAAGGAGACATCAGGAGCTAAGAGGATTAGCAAACGAGGTGCCGCTAAAAATAAGAGCTAGTGAAGAAGTGTGTGTGTGTGTGTGTGTGTGTGTGTGTGTGTGTGTGTGTGTGTGTGTGTGTGTGTGTGTGTGTGTGTGTGTGTGTGTGTGTGTGTGTGTGTGTGTGTGTGTGTGTGTGTGTGTGTGTGTGTGTGTGTGCGCGTGTGTGCACCACCTGACCCGTCAACACCAACTGGAGTCTTTCCTTCACAAGGAAAACACAGAAAGACGTTCTGAAACACGGAGGTTTTGTATCATTTTCACAGCTAACTAAAAACAGAAATGTATCAGGCCATCTCCATGAATGAAAATGAAAATAGTCATGTCATATACAGAATAATAAATCAATTACTTTTCAACGTGGTCGGTATTATATATAGCACTGACACGCGGGGACCCCATCTGAGGAAGTCTGGGGTGCGCGTTGTCTCCTCGTCCTCTGTGGAAAAACAAGATTCCGTTTCTAGTGACATACAGGCCTACTACCACCAGGGGGCGGCAGAGTAAAGTAGCTTCAGCAGACGGCCCAGGGATTCACTTCCTGGTTGTATCCCCATTGTCATCACATCAGCTGAATCAATTTCAATTTAATTTCAGTCCAAAAGAGCTTTATTGGCATGGAAAATGTACATCTAAATCTAATGTTCTTAAGAATATCATGAGTCTGTATTTCTCTATAGCCAGACTATGATTCTTTCTTCTTAACTATGAGTCTGTACCTTCTCTATAGCTATGAGTCTGTACCTTCTCTATAGCTATGAGTCTGTACCTTCTCTATAGCTATGAGTCTGTACCTTCTCTATAGCTATGAGTCTGTACCTCTCTATAGCTATGAGTATGTACCTTTCTCTATAGCTATGAGTCTGTACCTTTCTCTATAGCTATGAGTCTGTACCTTTCTCTATAGCTATGAGTCTGTACCTTCTCTATAGCTATGAGTCTGTACCTTCTCTATAGCTATGAGTCTGTACCTTCTCTATAGCTATGAGTCTGTACCTCTCTATAGCTATGAGTCTGTACCTTTCTCTATAGCTATGAGTCTGTACCTTTCTCTATAGCTATGAGTCTGTATGGCTCTCTAGGAGTCTGTATGGTTCTCTAGGAGTCTGTACGGTTCTCTAGGAGTCTGTACGGTTCTCTAGGAGTCTGTACGGTTCTCTAGGAGTCTGTACGGTTCTGTAGGAGTCTGTATGGTTCTCTAGGCGTCTGTACGGTTCTCTAGGAGTCTGTACGGTTCTCTAGGAGTCTACGGTTCTGTAGGAGTCTGTACGGTTCTGTAGGAGTCTGTATGGTTCTCTAGGAGTCTGTACGGTTCTCTAGGAGTCTGTCATGCTCCAGGCCTCAGTTCATCCCGTAGTCATCAGATTCTGTTGATATCAACAGGTCTCAGTGCAGGTGGTGTTGGCTGAGTTTATTATCTAATACGGGTTCAGAGAAACGATGTCAGAGATTTGATGCTGCTCCCTTCCTCTCTTCTAACTTCTAACTCTCTCTCTCTCTCTCTCTGTCTCTCTCTCTGTCTCTGTCTCTCTCTCTCTACTTCTAACTCTCTCTCTCTCTACCTCTCTCTCTGTCTCTCTCTCTACCTCTCTCTCTCTACTTCTAACTCTCTCTCTTTCTCTCTCTCTCTCTCTCTCTCTCTACCTCCCTCTCTCTCTACTTCTAACTCTATTTACCTCTCTCTCTGTCTCTCTGTCTCTCTCTCTCTCTCTCTCTCTCTCTCTCTCTCTCTCACTGTCTCTACCCCCTCTCTCTCTCTACTACTGACACAGTTTATTTGCCCTAGATCTCTCCCACAAGATGAATCCCTATCACCACACACACACACACACACACACACACACACACACACACACACACACACACACACACACACACACACACACACACACACACACACACACACACACACACACACACACACACACACACACACACACACACACACACACACACACACACACACACACAGCATGTAGTAAACTATCAGAGGTGGGCCTGATCAGGGAAGCCCTGCTCTAAACCAATAGGATTGCTGTGTTACGCCTGGAACTGGATGCTCCAAATTAGCGTTATGGGCTAGAGAGAGGGAGGGACTTTAGTTACATGCATTTAGTGGAGAGAGGGAAGGACTTCCGATATCCGTTTCCGTTACATGTTTCAGACATTGCTTTGTCAATTTTTTTGGCATGTACACGTTTTGATTCTCTTTGACTTTGTTGTTCTTCTTGTCAGGTTCTCATTTTTCTCACTCCAGGGACCGTTAGCTGGCGTACACGGCTCATATTGGATACCGGAAATTGCGTTGTGGTAAACCGAGAAAACGCAACAATTCATGACCCTGGCTCAGCCTCAGTAGGACCGGCGGCTTTAGGACCCAGCTGCCGCAGCAGAAGTCTTTTGTCTCTACCAGTCAGCGTCTATCTCCTCCTCCTCCTCCTCCTCCCACCGTCTCCTCCTCCTCCCACCGTCTCCTCCTCCCCACTCTGCAAATCCGCAGTCCTCACTCCGTGTCTGTCCTCCCTCTGGTCCGCTGCAGTGTCGGCAGCATGGCGGTGAATCTCGGCAAGAACAGACTGGCTCTCCTCACGGCCTACCAGGACGTCATAGACGAGGCCTCGGACACCGACTGGTAAGACCCGCTCCTACTCTCCCGGTTTTCCCGGTCCTCGCGCTCGCTCTCGGGGTTCATGAAGCTGCGCGTGGAGGATGCACGCCCCCCCCCCCCTCCCCCACCCCGTCAGCATCCCTGCGGTGCAGAATAGACCGTCGTTCAACATTAATATCGGTCATATTGTTAATGTGGTTAGTTCGGTCCCGCGGAGGGTATCTCCCCGGCTGCGTGTTGCGGTCTGAAGCCCGGAGGAAGACTTTTAGCTCCTCTCCGGTTTATCACGGAGTGATGGCGGAGCTTTGTGTGTGTGTGTGCGGTGCTACAGGCTATGCTCTCCTCTCCCCGGCGTGTCTGGCGGCTGGCCCGACACCTGGAGGAAGTGGTTCCGGTGTTCTGGGGCCCCGGGCTGTGGGCTCTGGCTCCGGTCCCGGGGCGAGAGAGAGTCCGTGGCCCCGCATAACGGAACTGACCGGGGCGAGGCCAGGGAGCTGTCAATCACCCCGGAACTTGTGCTCCCATTACTTCACCCTCCCCTCTCCTCTCTTCCCCATCCCCCTCTCCCCCGGCGCTCTCTCTCTCTCCTCACTGCAGGTAGTCTTTCCTCCCCTTGTTTGCCCTGAGGGCCCGGTGCTTAAAGGCTTGTGCGTGTGTTTGGCTACTACACCTTTAGCCCTTGTTCCGGCTTTTGTTTGAGCGGCTGGCGCTTGAGGGGGCTGTTCCGGGCCGCGGGGGGCCTGGGGCCGGTGTCATGTTTCCGGCTGTCCTCGGTCCGCCCCGGGGGGGCTGTTGTTCACAAACTTTTCTCTGTTTCTCTCTTTCTCTTTCTCTACCCCTCCCTGGTCTATGTTAGACTGGGGGGGGGGGGGGGGGGGGGGGGGGGGGGGGGGGCTGTTAGAAGCAGGGGGTCTCGCGCTCTGTCGGTGTGTCAGACACTAGGTCCCCGGGCTCGCGGCGACTTCGGCGGCTTTGTGTGCAGACGTGCACGTGGCTCGCGCCTCTCCCACCTGCTGGAGAATAAAGACGAGAGACCGGAGAGATGTCGCGCTACGTCAGGGAGTCACTTAACGGGACGAACACATCTATCGTCCCGGGATCGTATACCGTACCCCCCGATCCCAAACCCACCGCAGTAAACCTCTGCTCGTTTAGGCTTTTAGTTGTGTTCGTTTTTTAACCGTGAAATGTGAGCCCGGCCATCTGTACCCGGTCGATATGCGGCGGTGATGACGTCACGTTGGCCCTATGTCTCGTCCGACCTGCTCGCCGTTGCGCCTCTTGACTGACCACAACTCCCGCGCCCTTCTTGCTCTGAACGCTTCAGATCCCCGTGTACGGTTTTCAGAAGAGCTAGTTTTTGCAAGTGTTGTGCAGATGTGGTTGAGGTTTTTGTTTGTTTTTAATGGACACGTCTGTTTTTTGTGGTGTGTTGTGGTGAATGATAACATGACCTCTCAACACCTGTTGGGTTTTTGTTTGAAAGTGTGTTTTTGTTTTTATTCTGGTGTGTACTAGTGTGTTGTGTGTGTGTGTTTTGTTTGACTTTGGGGGGGGGGGGTGGGGGGCTGGGGGGGGTTGCCCTGTGTGATTTGGGGGTGGGGGGGCTGGGGGGGTATGCTGCTGGGGGGGGTGTGTTGGTTGTGGGGGGGGGGAGGGGGGGGGGGGGGGGTGGGGGAGTGAGGGGGGGGGGGGGGGGTGGGGGGGGGGATGTGTGGGGGGGGGGTTGGGGGGGGGGGGGGGGGGTGTGGGGGGTGGGGGGGGGGGGGGGGGGGGGGGTGGGGGGGCGGGGGGGGGGGGTGGGGGGGGTGGTTGGGGTGGGGGAGGGGGGGGGGTGGGGTGGGGGGGGCGTTTTTGGAATGGCTGATTTTTGTGGGCTTGAGGGGGGTTATTGGGGGGTTGGGTTTATTTTGTCACAAAGTTGTATAAAAACTAAGAGATCATGGATATTGATAGTATAGATGATTATTGCGTTAATACATGATAGTATAGTGATAGTTAGTGATGAGTGAAGTGGGATAGAGGGAGCTTTAGTGATATTATAGAAGAGGATAGGGATAGTTTCACTGATAGTGATAGACTGATAGTGATAGAATAGTGATATTGTAGTGATAGTATAGTGATACACTTGATAGTACTAGTGATAGTATAGTGAAGTGTAGTATTATTGAATTAGAGTGATGGTATTATATTGTAGTGATTATAACATGATAGAGTGATAGTAGAGGATAGTATAGTGTTATTGTAGTGATTTATAGCAGGATAGAGTGATAGTATTAGTGATAGAGTGATAGTATCATGATAGTATAGTGATAGAGTGATAGTATAGTGATCTATAGTGATAGAGTTTACTATAGTGATCTATAGATACACTAGAGATAGAATATACACTTTCACTCTTTCACTAAACTATCACAACACTATCTCTGCACTGTCACTAATATCTGTATCACTATCACTCTATCACTATCACTCTTTCACTATCACAATACTATCACTACACTATCACTCTATCACTACACTATCACTATACTATCAGTACACTATCACTATCACTACTCTATCACTACACTATCACAATACTATCACTACACTATCACTCTATCACTACACTATCACTATACTATCAGTACACTATCACTCTATCACTACTCTATCACTACACTATCACTACACTACACTATCACTCCATCACTCTGTTACTTCCCTATAACTACACTTTCTGTCGGTCTTACTCCCTCTCTCACTCTTTGTTATATCTATTCATATTCCACATCATATATATTTATGTAGTAATAATCCACCATTCTTGATTTCTGAAATCGTAACATTTAAATAAGGAATTGCTTTATGAAAGCATCAATATTTTGGGGAGTAGATTTCTTAGCCCATTTCTGTCTGTGTTATAGAATCAATCAACCATCTAACACCTCAACCATCAACCATCACTGAATACTTATTACATCATACCTTTCATACATATGGTATTTCATGAGTAAGAATGTGTGTTCATGGAGAGGAGTGAATCATTTCTACTCCTCATTACTTTGATGCCAGAGTGGGCGAGATACACACACACACACACACACACACACACACACACACACACACACACACACACACACACACACACACACACACACACACACACACACACACACACACACACACACACACACACACACACACACACACACACACACACACAAAACATCTTAGCAGCTTCTGCTACTAGCATACCGTTAGTGAGCTGAGCATCTGAAGCTAACGGGAGCTAAATTCAGTTAAATGTCATTAGAGTCAAACTGTCTTAATACCTGACATAGTACTATTATGCTAGTATTATACTAAATATTACATATATTAAAAGTATGAGTTTTTAAAATGACAACCTGAAAGGTGTCCATGTATGTTAGGTCTCTGCTGTCACCTATGATTATATGATTATGATTATATTAACACGCAGTTCGTCCTCTTTGTATTATCTTAAGCTCAGCCACGCACGTTCTCTCCTTCATGATACACTGTGTGTGTTTGTGGGTGTGTTTTTGTGTGTTTGTGGGTGTGTTTTAACACAATGTGGTTTTTCATTGAGGTAATTGCTAGCTCCTGTTAGCCAGAAGCTAAGGGTTGTGCTGTGGTTACGGCCCGCCGGTCATTCCCCTCTGTGTGTAAACGTTGATCACTGATAAAAGGTATCGGCCTAAATAGTCTAGACGTGACCTCTGACCTCACCGCTCCATGCTGATAGCGTTAGCGCTGCGCAACCAGAGACTAAAGCACATGTCCCGCTAGGTAGTAGTAATAACCTAGTAGTAGTAGGTTAAGAAGTAGTTAGCGGGACATAGTAGGTTAATGCCAATAGCATTGTTTAGGCTGCTGGAGCTAACATAGCCTCAGTAGCCTAGCTGTTATTGGTTGATTACCTGTCTCTCGCGCTCTCTCTGTCTGTCTGTCTGTCTGTCTGTCTGTCTGTCTGTCTGTCTGTCTGTCTGTCTGTCTGTCTGTCTGTCTGTCTGTCTGTCTGTCTGTCTGTCTGTCTGTCTGTCTGTCTGTCTGTCTGTCTGTCTGTCTGTCTGTCTGTCTCTCTGTCTCTCTGTCTGTCTCTCTGTCTGTCTCTCTGTCTCTGTCTCTCTCTGCTAGTAGCAGGATAGTGTGTGTTTCAGGAACATCTGTGGATGTGCTCAATAGTGGTCATGAAGCTCCAGGCACTAGAAGGAGAAATATTTCATATGGAAACAGATGCTGCTGGTCAACACACATCAGTCATGTTTGGAATTACACTTCTCCTCCTCTTACCTGCTCCTCCTCCTAACTCATCATCATCCTGCTCCTCCTCTTCCTCTTCCTCGTCCACCTCCTCCTCCTCGTCCTCCTTTTACCTCATCATCCTCCTCCTCTTCATCTTACCTCAACATCCTCCTCCTCCTCCTCCTCCTCTCTTTCAGCCTTTTCACCTGGTACTGTTGATCCTCCTTTCATGCTTCTTCTCTCCTCTCCTCATCTGTCTGAAAGGGGAGGACAGAATCTCCCCATGGAGTCATGATTCACACACACACACACACACACACACACACACACACACACACACACACACACACACACACACACACACACACACACACACACACACACACACACACACAATGTGTGTGTGTGTTTGAGTTCATGTGACATGATGTCACAGCTGTGAATTATTTCTGGATAACAGGATGATTGCTCGCATCATTTCAGACCTCCTCTCCTCCTTCCTCTCCTCTCCTTCCCTCTTTTATCTCCTCTCCTCTCCTCTCCTCTCCTCTCCTCTCCTCCTCCGTGTTTGGCTGTGAATTCAGCGACATCATCTCTGCAGTAGTCACACAATACGAGCTGGTCTCACATGACTGGAGCCTCTCAGACGCGCATCATTCATCACAGCTCAGAATGGGACTGCAGCACATTCCTGTGTGTCTGAGTGTTGTTAACAATGTAAATACAGAACCCTTTCTCACTCACCTGCAGCCCCCCCCCCCCCCCCCCCCCAACATAGTTCTACTTCCTGTTCCTGTTTCCTGCTCCAGTCAAATTCTCCTGGAATGTTAGAGGAGCAAATAGCCGGAGTTTCTCCTTAAATGGGATGAAGTTTAGAAGTGCACACACACACACACACACACACACACACACACACACACACACACACACACACACACACACACACACACACACACACACACACACACACACACACACACACACACACACTGTGCTCCTGGTGGTCTGGTCTCTATGTTAACAACTATTAGAGATGTTTGCCCAGCAGAACATTCCATCCTCCTGAATCCTCAGCAGCTGCTTGAAGAGGAGGAGGAGGAGGAGGAGGAGGAGGAGGGTCTATTGTTCCTCATCAGGAGAACCCTCACATCCTGACTCCACCGCCTCCTCGTTTTCACCTCCTTTTGTTCCCGCAGAATATAATCTGTTTCTCCCCCTCCTCCTGGAGGAGGAGATTATATTCTGCTGGAAATTAAAATGTGAGATCTATCCAAAGCTTCTTACCTCATATTATGCATCAATTTGACAAAGGACAAACATGTATTTGTAATCCTTTGTCATTCAAATGCAACCACTGTGACTCCCACCAATCACATCTCCTCACTCTTTCCTCTCACTCCCACCAATCACATCTCCTCACTCTTTCCTCTCACTCCCACCAATCACATCTCCTCACTCTTTCCTCTCACTCCCACCAATCACATCTCCTCACTCTTTCCTCTCACTCCCACCAATCACATCTCCTCACTCTTTCCTCTCACTCCCACCAATCACATCTCCTCACTCTTTCCTCTCACTCCCACCAATCACATCTCCTCACTCTTTCCTCTCACTCCCACCAATCACATCTCCTCACTCTTTCCTCTCACTCCCACCAATCACATCTCCTCACTCTTTCCTCTCACTCCCACCAATCACATCTTCTCTCAGTGCCTTCTCCCCAAACATAAGGTCCTGTTTTACTTTACTGTGAATGACTTAACATTACATTTGTCAACACAACCACTGTGTTTAACATGCGTGTGTGTTGCATGTCTGTAGTCTTTAGAAAGTGTTTGAAACTACAATTCCCAGGATTCATCTTAATGTTAATATTTAACACGAGGCCCAGGACTAGGAGATGTCAGAGCAGTACAGGAACTCAGAGATGATGTCATGACAACGATGGCCACTGGGTCTGGACATCCCATAATAAGTCTGTTTCCTCTGATGTGACTCTCTCTCTCTCTCTCTCTCTCTCTCTCTCTCTCTCTCTCTCTCTCTCTCTCTCTCTCTCTCTCTCTCTCTCTCTCTCTCTCTCTCTCTCTCTCTCTCTCTCTCTCTCTCTCTCTCTCTCTCTCTCTCTCATCCTTTTCTCCTTGATTAATTATTCATTGTTCAGAGTGCACTGTGTACGAGCTTGGACACAGAAATACAAACACTGAAACACACACATTAATGCAACTACTCTCTATCTCTTACTCCCTCCCTCCCTCCCTCCCTCCCTCCCTCCCTCCCTCCCTCCCTCCCTCCCTCCCTCCCTCCCTCCACTCCACTCCACTCCACTCCACTGCTAACAATAAGTCGTTTGGCTTTGTCGTTGATCAGTTTGACCAATCACAGGTCTAGAGGAAGTAGCTCAGTCCACACAGGAAGTGAGGCGTCCAGGACAGTTTTGGAGTTTAGTCTTGGAGACGAGTGTGTAAGTGTGTGTGTAGCTGGATCACTTGTCTCTTCTCTCCAAACACGTCCATAGACGTGGCTTTACATGTTATTTCAAGCTGCACTTTATTCAAATACCAGCCGACTACAATGAGACAAATGTTATGGTTTTATATCCACAAATGTTTTATCAAACATAAACGTGTCACATTACAGCCTCTTCATGGGGACATAACCATTTGTTTTTAGACCAAATCTCTCCCTCTCGCTCTCTCGCTCTCTCGCTCTCTTGTTCTCTCTCTCTCGCTCTCTCGCTCTAAATTGTTCAGGGATTCTGTGTTTTATATAATCCTGTATGTGGTCAGTCTGTATCAGCAGAAGTCCTCCCTCCCGCATTCCTCTCTTTAAATCTTAGTCTCTCTCCCTGTTTCGGTCTCCCTCCCTCCCTCCCTCCCTCCCCTCCCTCCCTCCCTCCCTCCCTCCCTCCCTCCCTCCCTCCCTCCCCCCCTCTGTCTCTCCCTCCCTCCCTCCCTCCCTCCCTCCCTCCCTCCCCCCTCTGTCTCTCCCTCCCCCCTCCCTCCCTCCCTCCCTCCCTCCCCCTCTCGGTCTCTACCTCCTCTCTCAGTGTGTGCTGGTGCTGAGGGCTGTGGTGTTGACTCCAGGTTATTATGGGATACGTGTGACCTCAGGATGGAGGGGGTTTGACTCCACTTCAGCCTCTCCAACATTAGATGAGTGCTGCATATTCACAGAGGGTTGCCGTGGCAACGGCCAGAGGAGGAGGCAGGGGCGTAGGATGCGATGCTCGAAGAGTTCTTCCACTTTTAGAGTCGCCAGCGGGGACCGTCCCCATAGAACCTGGAGCATAGCGCTACAGAGCGGAAAACATACCCAGGCTACGCTAAGGCCCGTTACAACAGAGCTACTTAGGAACTAGGAAACGTACGCTGAAGAAATCAGTTTGTTTTTATAGTTGAGTGTTCCGTAGCACCGTGCTAGCTTGCTAGCTAATCTGCTGCTTCAGTGTTGCCTTGATCTGCGATCCAGCAGTCCTACTGTATTACAGCAGTCTGATCCAGCAGTCCTACTGTGTTAGAGCAGAACTTCTGATCCAGCAGTCCTACTGTGTTACAGCAGTCTGATCCAGCAGTCCTACTGTGTTAGAGCAGAACTTCTGATCCAGCAGTCCTACTGTGTTACAGCAGTCTGATCCAGCAGTCCTACTGTGTTACAGCAGAACCTCTGGTCCAGCAGTCCTACTGTGTTACAGCAGAACCTCTGATCCAGCAGTCCTACTGTGTTACAGCAGAACTTCTGATCCAGCAGTCCTACTGTGTTACAGCAGAACCTCTGATCCAGCAGTCCTACTGTGTTACAGCAGAACCTCTGATCCAGCAGTCCTACTGTGTTACAGCAGAACTCCTGGTCCAGCAGTCTTACTGTGTTACAGCAGAACTTCTGATCCAGCAGTCCTACTGTGTTACAGCAGAACCTCTGATCTTCACCACTTCTGAAGTGGGATTAGTGAGCCTTCGGACTACATCTACAGTGACCAGCGTTTCCAGTCCTCTGAAGTTGACTCCTGCGTCACAAAACGTCACACAACAAACAACGCTCGCCTATTAGACGGAAAGGTTCAAAAGCACGTTTGGCAGAAGGCCATCACTAACCAAGCCTTTGAATTCTCTGGTCCCCAGAGGAGAACCCATTCGTGTGTTGTGTTGTGTTGTGTTGGTTGTGTTGTGTTGGCGCTCTGAAGCCAGTCTTCACCCTGGGACACTTCAGGGCGTAGACCTTATCCTACCCTCCAGGGGTGGGCATGCAGTTAGCACACAGTTAGCTCTCACAGTTAGCTCTCACAGCTAGCTCACAGTTAGCTCTCACAGTTAGCTCACAGTTAGCTCTCACAGCTAGCTCACAGTTAGCTCTCACAGCTAGCTCACAGTTAGCTCTCACAGTTAGCTCACAGTTAGCTCACAGTTAGGGTTAGGGTTAGGGTTATTATTTTTGTTTGAAAAGCCCTTGGAGTTAGAATGCCTTAAATCAAGCTACTAGCTGCTTGTTTGCCATGCTATTTCCACCCTAACGCCTACATCTCAGAGGCTGCTAAAGGCTAATGGGTTAGCTAGGAGCTGCGTTAGCTAGCAGCCCATGCATCCACATAACAGTTTCCCAGCCTGAGACTGCAGGTTCCTAGCGGAGGATAAGTCAATGGTATTTAAAGATATTGATCTCTGGTTTATGGAGATGTTCTGAAAGACAGAAGGCCTGGAGGACTGAGTGGGTCTAAATGATTTAACTCCCTTACAGAGAGACAGGCAGGCAGGCAGGCAGGCAGGCAGACAGACAGACAGGCAGAGAGACAGAGAAACAGACAGGCAGGCAGAGAGACAGATACAGTCTGTTTTTAGGATTGTACCATATACAGGAGGAAGAGAGAGAGAGGGATGTGTTTTGTTCAGAGTAGTGAGGGAGCAACGGAGGAGGAGGAGGAGGAGGAGGAGGAGATGGTGGAGGGATGTGTGTGTGTGTTAATAATGTTAAGCTCCACTTATCGCTCTAAAACTAATGGCAGTGAGCTGGAGTCTTTAAACAGACGGTTAAACTAATGAACCAAAGGATTATTAGTTCCTACCGTTTGCTAGCTGTCACCTCCTTGTCACTTGTGAACAAACTATCTGATGGAAAAGGAGGTTGATGGCAGTGAAAAAAAAAAAAGAAAGAAAACGAATGTCTCACTTTGATGATGTCACTGGTATGATGAACTGCCACTTCCTGTTAGCCAGTAGATGTTGACAGGAAGCCTGAACACTGCAGGAGGTTCACTCTGCTCTTTGATCTGCCTGAAGGTGTTTCTATATTGCTGGTTCGGGTCTCATGGTTGTGTTGACGACCCAGAGACCAACCTCAGGACTAATCACTCTGGTCTCCTCTCCTCCTCTATCCCTCCCCTCTCCATCTCTCTGTCTCTCCTCTCCTCGTCTCCTCTCAACGTCTCCTCTCTCCATCACTTCCTCTCTGTCTCTCCTCTCCTCCCCTCTCCATCTCTCTGTCTCTCCTCCTCTCGCCATCTTTCTGTCTCCTCCTCATCTCTCCTCCTTGTCTCTCCTCCCTGTCCTCTCGTGGACTTCCCTCATGGGAATAAAAGTGTAATCCTATCCTTTCCTCTTCTCTTCTGCTCCCTGTCCTCTCCACCTCCCCTCCCCTCTATTCATCTGTCATTCTCTCCATCCTTCCTCTCTCCCTCTCTCCTCCTCTCCTCATTGTCAGAAGATGTTCGTAGGAGGGATTCTATAGGCTTCATATGATATTGATATACTGTAGGTATCCCAGTAGGGCTGGGCAGGTGAAGGGATGCAGCCTGAATGTCTGCGTCTCGGTTAAGGTGTTGTGGTTGTCCAAACGGGCCCTGCTCTGTCTTCCATGACTGTTCTGGACGGTGCCTACTCCTGCTCCACTCCTCTCCTCCCTCCACTCCTCTCCTCTCCTCCCTCTCTTCTCCTCCCCTCTTCTCCATCTCCATCTCTTATTTCCTCTCCTCCCTGCACACCCACCTCCAGACCCTAGGTGTATGTATCATCTGGAAATGGAGCTTTTGTAACTGCATCAACAGTGTAACAGTATGGTGGCTGGTGGGTGGGTGGATGGCAGCACACAACCACCTCACTTCCTGTTTACACACCTGGTACACATGTTGCCATGGTGATGAATGAACCATGAGGAGGACTATCTTCCCCATCCTTGGCAGAACCATTGGGTTCCTCGAGAGCTGTGACCGGTACCTTCGGTAGCTGCATGCTAACACATTTCAAAAGATTAGCTTCCAAGAGCATCGGTGAAGCGAGATACTGAGTGGAAACGATCAACACAAAAATAAAAAAACATCTTTTACAAAGATTGTTCTTCTAGAACTGTTCTTTATATTGGGCTGCGATAAGAATGCAACTGTATTGGGATAACTAAATAACACTTAATAAATACACATGATGTAGAAAACGTTTCCTCATGTAAAACAAACAGTTTTGAATGTAGCGGATAACGATGGTAGCAGGTTGTGGCGCGAGGAACACCTGTCCAGGTGCAGAAGCCACTGGTTGGTGTGGACCGTTTAAGGAACGGATCTCTCATTAGCCATTCCCAACTGGTTTGGGACGTCGCTAGCGTCCAACGCGACCGCGCGGCGCGCGGCACGCTGACCCAAGCTGGCCTCCGTGTTCCTCGCTAGTCGGACCACATGAGGTCCCAGCGGGGGGCCGTTCCCCGGACAGATGGCTCGTCTCCGGGGAACGACAAGGAGCTGGCACGGTCTGTTCTCTCGCCTGACGTCTGTAAATGCAGACACGGAGGGGATACGAGGAAGCCCATTGGCTGGATCCCGTAGAGACAGCGGCCTGCTGGGAAACAACAGAGAGTGGGAAGGTCTCAACCCGTCTCCACAAGTCCTCACAAGTCAATCTTGGGTTCTCCGTCTGCAGCTTGTCACAGCATTGATTCCCTGGCCTGCTCTTCTGTTGCTAGGTTAGCTTAAACATGTTAACCCGATGCTCAGTGTTAGCTAGGTTAGCTTAAATATGTTAACCTGATGCTCAGTGTTAGCTAGGTTAGCTTAAAAATGTTAACCTGATGCTCAGCGTTAGCTTAAACATGTTAACCTGATGCTCAGTGCTAGCTAGGTTAGCTTAAAAATGTTAACTTGATGGTCAGTGTTAGCTAGGTTAGCTTAAACATGTTAACCTGATGCTCAGTGTTAGCTAGGTTAGCTTAAACATGTTAACCTGATGCTCAGTGTTAGCTTAAACATGTTAACCTGATGGTCAGTGTTAGCTAGGTTAGCTTAAACATGTTAACCTGATGCTCAGTGTTAGCTAGGTTAGCTGAAACATGTTAACCTGATGGTCAGTGTTTAGTCTGAGCTGCTCTTCTGATGTAGTAAGCTAGGTTAGCTTAAACATGTTAACCTGATGGTCAGTGTTTAGTCTGAGCTGCTCTTCTGATGTAGTAAGCTAGGTTAGCTGAAACCTATAAACATGTGACACTCACAATGACTGGTAACACCGCTGATGAACAGAACGTTACAAAGATGGTTCATTAATAAGCGATGGTTGATGGATCAGGAGTGAGGCTGATGGGGTTTGGAGTCCTGTTTCAGGTTAAGGTTCTGAATCAGCACGAGTGAACTAGTCAGCCTTGCTTTCATTTTTTGCTTCACAATGATTTTCGTCTTGATGTCGGAGTGATTTTCGTCTTGATGTCGGAGTAATCTTTGGTAGAGACAGAGAGGGAAGGTGTTTGGTTGTGGATATTGTTTGGATTTAGACCGGCGTAATTTCCTCCAGAATGCATCCTGAGCTCCGGTGCCAAGACGCACCAGACAGACGGTTGTGTAAAACATGTTTGTATAAACCTGACGTTTCTCCACAGCTATTTCTGAACATAGTCACACTGTATTTCACATTGTGATGGAGCTGGAGAGTAAACCAAGAGGACGTCTCAAGAGGACGTCTATAAACGGTCCTTCTTTGATCACCGCCGGCTAGATTGCCTGGAAGGCCGGGTGAAGAATAGTAAAGAGTAAACGGCACCGGGGGTGGGTGGGTGGGGGGGGGGGGGTCTGGGTAAAGGTTCCCGCCGTGCCGCCTCAGACCTCCCGTGGAGCCCAGTGTTCTCAGACCGGTTCCAGCCGGTCCTCGGCCCACCTGCGGCAGGATCACCACGGTAACGGATCCTGGAGTGCTCAGGTAGGCCGAGGACCACTCCAGGATCCGTTACCGTGGTGATCCTGGGGGAAGTTCTGACGACCAGAATGCCTGATATGGATCCACAACCAGCGGGGTCGCGACCCCTGGGGTCTCTATTATAACAACCGACCAATCAGGAGAGAGATGGAGGAGGGACCGAGATATTTAGAGATAGTTAGAATGTAGGTATTTACAGATAGGTAACATGGTAGAAGTTTAGTGTAGGCACACACACACACACACACACACACACACACACACACACACACACACACACACACACACACACACACACACACACACACCAAAACCTGGAGGCTGCACCCCAGTTGAGTTTGATAATTAGTGTGTGGGTGAACCTGTGTATGTGTTGTGTGTGTGCGCCTGCGCATGTGTGTGGGTGTGGGGGTGTGTGTGTGTGTGTGTTGTGTGTGTTGGTGTGTGTGTGGGTGTGTGTGTGTGTGGGTGTGTGTGTGTGTGTGTGTGTGTGTGTGTGTAATTACAGCACTCTGCTGCCGATGACACACTCTTATCCCTGACCTAATAATCACCTAATCTGTCATTTCTTCACTTGTCTCTCAGTCTCTCGGCACAGAGAGACTGAGAGAGAAGTGAAGAAATGACAGATTGAAAGAATAACAAAACATTTGTGTTTCAAACATTTTGAGCTGAGGATGAGGAAATCCATAAATGGATGAATGGATGATGGAGATGGATGGAGGATGGATTATGCATGGTACATACTGTATGTAGAATTATCTAATGTCTAACTGAGGGTGTAAAGGTCATGGATGTCAAGCTGATCTATGAGATGAATTCTAGTTGAAATATGACTTTGTAAAATCTTGGAGGGAGAGGTATTAGGAGGGGGAGAGGGGGTGAGGAGAGAGGTAGAGGAAAATAACTCTGGCTTTTAAATATATTATAAATAGAAGCTCAGCTTCTATTTATAAAATGTATTTAGTCTGTTGGTTTATTCTAGATGTGATAGTCACCCGCCTCTATGCTCCCAGGTGGATAATGCTGTTGCAAAGGTGATCCCAGGGATGCTGCTGGTTGTCATGGCAGCCCGATACATGTGGTACCTTGGTACTGTGGGGAACCAGCACACAAACGCACACAGACACATGGTTGCACATCTGTAATCTCCTCGTGGATGATATTATATAAAGATTAATTAACTAATCTGCCTGTGTGTGTGTGCGCTCCTGTTCTGATTGGCTAGCTGGTCTTCCCGAGAGCCAATAGGATTAGTTCTCCTCTCCTCTGAACTGTCTGATTAGCCTGAATGTAGCGTTAGGATTAGCAGCAAGTCGGACATCAAACATATTCATCATTACCCATGATGCTCTCTGGTTTCCCATGATCCTCTCTGATTCCCTCTCTACTCCTGCCCACTTGTACAATTTGCTCTCGCCCTTTGACTACACACACCCACACACACACACACACACACCCACACACACGCACACACACACACACACACATACCCCCACACAGCTGTTTTCTAGGTCATGAAAGCCTTGTATGAATAATAAACAGCTGTCTACTCAGTTAAGAGAATTATTTAGAGCACCTCTCTCTCTTCTCCTCTTCTCTCTTCTCTCTCTCTTCTGCTCTCCTCTTCTCTCCTCTTCTCTCTCTCTTCTCCTCTTCTCTCTCTTCTCCTCTCCTCTTCTCTCCTCTTTTCTCTCTCTTCTCTCTCTCCTCTCACTCTCTCTCCTCTCCTCTTCTCCTCTTCTCTCTCTCTCCCTCCTCCCCTGTTCCTCTTCCTCCCTCACTCTATCATGTTTATGAATGCATGAGTATGGTGTATGAAGATGTGAGTGTAGAGTATATATGTGGTGGGATTCAGGGTGGAACGATGGAGGGGGGAGGGAGGGAGGGAGGGAGGGAGGGAGGGCTGAGGGAGAGATAACCCTCAGATTGAAGGATTAGCCAGACAACTAATCACTTTGTGTGTGTGTCGAGAGAGAGAGAGAGAGAGAGAGAGAGAGGATATGGAGGTTATCTCTGCTAATCGTTTTGAATCAGTTTGAGCAGATCTATGGACACCCCCCCATGTCTGATTGACAGTTCCTTGATGTTTGATGTGTTTGATTGACAGGGCGTTGTATTCGTACGACGGCGACAGCGATGACCTCACATTGGCCTCCTCAGGAGGTGAGTCACATCCTCCCATCCTTCCTCTCCTCCTTTCCTTCCTTCCTCTGTCTGTCTCTGTGTCTGTCTGTGTGTGTGTGTCTGTGTGTGTGTCTGTATGTGTGTGTGTGTGTGTGTTTATCTGCCTGTGAGTGTGTGTGTATGTCTGTATGTGTGTGTGTCTGTGTTTATCTGCCTGTGAGTGTGTGTGTGTGTGTGTGTCTGTGTGTGTGTGTCTGTATGTGTGTGTGTGTGTGTCTGTGTTTATCTGCTTGTGAGTGTGTGTGTGTGTCTGTATGTGTGTGTGTGTGTGTGTGTGTGTGTCTGACGTCCACATCAAACACTAGACCTGATTAAAGCCCTATTCATGTCTCTCTCCCCTCTCCTCCCTCTCTCTCTCCCCTCTCCTCCCTCTCTCTCTCCCCTCTCCTCCCTCTCTCTCCCCTCCCTCTCTCTCTCCCCTCTCCTCCATCTCCCTCTCTCTCTCTCTCCCCTCTCTCCTCTCCTCTCCCTCTCTCTCTCCCCTCTCCTTTCTCTCTCCCCTCTCCTCCCTCTCTCTCCCCTCCCTCTCTCTCTCCCCTCTCCTCCATCTCCCTCTCCCTCTCTCTCCTCTCCTCTCCCTCTCTCTCTCCCCTCTCTCCTCTCCTCTCCCTCTCTCTCTCCCCTCTCCTCCCTCTCTCTCTCCCCTCTCCTTTCTCTCTCTCTCCCCTCTCCTTTCTCTCTCTCTCCCCTCTCCTTCCTCTCTCTCTCCCCTCCCCTCTCCTCTCCTCCGCCCTCCCTCCCTCCCCTCTCTGTCTCCCAGGCGGGGGTCTCCTGAACATTGCAGGGGCGTTCGAGAGCTCCAGGGTCATGTACGGGTTCTGCAGTGTGAAGGATGCTGCCTCAGCTCTGCCTCGCTACGTCCTCATCAACTGGGTGGGTACCAGGTACCTCAGCACTGGTACTACCTCAGTACTGGTACAGTACCAGGTGCACTGGTACAGTACCAGGTGCACTGGTACAGTACCAGGTGCACTGGTACTACCTCAGTACTGGTACAGTACCAGGCGCACTGGTACTACCTCAGTACTGGTACTACCTCAGTACTGGTACTACCTCAGTACTGGTACAGTACCAGGTGCAGTGGTACTACCTCAGTACTGGTACAGTACCAGGTGCACCGGTACTACCTCAGTACTGGTACAGTACCAGGTGCACCGGTACTACCTCAGTACTGGTACAGTACCAGGTGCACCGGTACTACCTCAGTACTGGTACAGTACCAGGTGCACCGGTACTACCTCAGTACTGGTACAGTACCAGGTGCAGTGGTACTACCTCAGTACTAGACCTCTGGGTGGGGATGATGTAACAAGATGGAGGTGGAGGGGAAGGAGAGAATCCAGAGAGGACAGAAAGAAAGAAAGAAAGAACATATTCAGTTACCATGGAAACTCCTCTCATAGTTACTCATTAGGGAACCTTCTCTAATAATTATTAAGATATTATTAATAAGGTAGTATTAATAAATTATTATTAATAAGGTAGTATTAAGAAGGTAGTATTAATAAGGTAGTATGAATAAGGTATTATGAATAAGGTAGTATGAATAAGGTAGTATGAATAAGGTATTATGAATAAGGTAGTATTAAGAAGGTAGTATTAATAAGGTAGTATGAATAAGGTATTATG
>JACYXH010000300.1:1775000-1810000 GCA_026745465.1 Lota lota | reverse complement strand
AATCAGAATCAAGGACCGGAACTATCCGTTTTATATTGAGTAGTTTGGTGTAGTATCCGAGCTCCACCAGAGATGGCGCTGTGCTGCGCTCGGTTGGTTTCTTATCACTGATCTGCAGTCGTGTGAGGTCAAAGTTCAGAGGTCAATGTTTCAGAGCTGTGGCACTACATAGTTTGGTGATGAGGTCTTGGCAGACGGCAGCATAGTTAACTATAGCACGCGTGCTACATGCTAGTTAACTATAGCACGCGTGCTACATGCTAGTTAACTATAGCACGCGTGCTACATGCTAGTTAACTATAGCACGCGTGCTACATGCTAGTTAACTATAGCACGCGTGCTACATGCTAGTTAACTATAGCACGCGTGCTACATGCTAGTTAACTATAGCACGCGTGCTACATGCTAGTTAACTATAGCACGCGTGCTACATGCTGGTTAACTATAGCACGCGTGCTACATGCTAGTTAACTATAGCACGCGTGCTACATGCTAGTTAACTATAGCACGCGTGCTACATGCTAGTTAACTATAGCACGCGTGCTACATGCTAGTTAACTACAGCATGCATGCTACATGCTAGTTAACTATAGCACGCGTGCTACGTGACTCCTCATGGAAACGTGCTACATCAGCGCTAAGTGCTTAAATCATTCATTCATATCCACCGTGGAGTCTCTCTGTCTGTATATTTCCTCCTTTCCGTCTTCTGGATTCCTTCCTGCTTGGGTTTTGGCTGAATGTTAAATGTGAACTGAGGAAGAATCTCTGCGCACATCTGGAAGGTGACATCATGTCTGGGTTTACTGGCGGAACATCTGGTTTTTAGTTCACCAGAACATGGGTTACACAGGAGGTCCTGTTGCTCTGCATGCTGCAAAATACACGAATTAAACACTAATCAACCTTTATTCTCCCTTTTCTCCCTCTCTCTCTCTCTTTCTTTCTCCCTCTCTCTCCCTTTCTCTCTCTTCCTCTCTCTCTCTCTCTCTCTCTCTTCCTCTCTCTCTCTCTCTCTCTCTTCCTCTCTCTCTCGCTCTCTCTCTCTCTCTTTCTCCCTCTCTCTTTCTTCCTCTCTCTCTCTCTTTCTTTCTTTCTTTCTTTCTTTTTCTTTTCGTTCTTTGGAAATTATTTGGCTTCACCTGGTTTGTCTTTCATTTGTATCCATCACCCATCATCTATCATCTATTATCCATCATCCATCATCTATTATCCATCATCCATCATCTATCATCTATTATCCATCTATCATCCATCATCCATCATCCATTATCCATCATCACCCCTTCACTCGTCCTCTGATGTCAACGGGACTCTTGCCCTTCTTACCCACAATCCTTTACATCTCTCGTTGTTATGGGGTTCCCTGCCTCTCTCTCCCCCGTCTCTCCCTCACTCTCTCTCTCTCTCCCCCGTCTCTCCCTCACTCTCTCTCTCTCTCCCTCACTCTCTCTCTCCCCCGTCTCTCTCTCTCTCTCCCTCACTCTCTCTCCCTCGTCTCTCCCTCACTCTCTCTCTCTCTCCCTCACTCTCTCTCTCCCCCGTCTCTCTCTCTCTCTCCCTCACTCTCTCTCCCTCGTCTCTCCCTCACTCTCTCTCTCCCCGTCTCACTCTCTCTCTCCCTCACTCTCTCTCCCCCGTCTCTCTCTCTCTCTCTCTCTCTCTCCCTCGTCTCTCCCTCACTCTCTCCCTCGTCTCTCTGTCACTCGTCTTCGTTTTGTCTTCCCATCGTCCGTGCACCTTCTTGTCGGCCGCGTGGTGCTGTTTGTGCGTGGTGTGTGTGTGTGTGTGCATGGTGCTGTGTGTGTGTGTGCACGGCGTGGTGTATGTGTGTGTGTGTGTGCACCGCGTGGTGTGTGTGTGTGTGTGCATGGTGTGTGTGTGTGTGTGTGTGTGTGCGTGGTGTGTGTGTGTTTATGTGTGTGTTTATGTGTGTGTGTGTGTGTGTTTGTGCGTGGTGTGCGTGATGTGCGTGTGTGTGTGTGTGTGTGTGCGTGGTGTGCGTGGTGTGCGTGGTGTGTGTGTGCGTGGTGTGCGTGGTGTGCGTGTGTGTGTGTGTGTGTGTGTGTGCGTGGTGTGCGTGGTGTGCGTGATGTGCGTGTGTGTGTGTGTGTGTGTGCGTGGTGTGCGTGGTGTGCGTGGTGTGTGTGTGCGTGGTGTGCGTGGTGTGTGTGTGTGTGTGTGTGCGTGGTGTGCGTGGTGTGCGTGGTGTGTGTGTGCGTGGTGTGCGTGGTGTGCGTGTGTGTGTGTGTGTGTGTGTGTGCGTGGTGTGCGTGGTGTGTGTGTGCGTGTGTGTGCGTGGTGTGCGTGTGTGTGTGTGTGGCAGGTCGTGTGGACAGTCCGTTCTTCAGACAGCAGCACAGCGTCTGCGAGCCCAGCTCAAGCCCCGCCCCTCGGGGCCCCTCCCCCCTACGCACACCGACGCTCACCGGTAGGTACAGGCCCGCGGGGGCGGAGCTTAACCACCACCAGTCCCGTCTCATAGCAACCACACTAGGCATCAGCCCCCCCCCCCACCCCCCTAGCGACCAGCTGATGCTGGGGACAGACAAAAAAATTATAATCGTAGAAACATTTTTAGTTGTGAGAGACCTATAGAGAGACCTATAGAAAACTATAGAGACCTATAGAAAACTATAGAAACCTATAGAAAACTATAGATAGACCTATAGAAAACTATAGAGACCTATAGAAAACTATAGAGACCTATAGAAAACTATAGAGACCTATAGAAAACTATAGATAGACCTATAGAAAACTATAGAGACCTATAGAAAACTATAGAGACCTATAGAAAACTATAGATAGACCTATAGAAACCTATAGAGACCTATAGAAAACGATAGAGACCTATAGAAAACGATAGAGACCTATAGAAAACGATAGAGACCTATAGAAAACTATAGATAGACCTATAGAAAACTATAGAAAACTATAGAGACCTATAGAAAACTATAGAGACCTATAGAAAACGATAGAGACCTATAGATAGACCTATAGAAAACTATAGAGACCTATAGAAAACTATAGAGACCTATAGAAAACTATAGATAGACCTATAGAAAACTATAGAGACCTATAGAAAACTATAGAGAGACCTATAGAAAACTATAGATAGACCTATAGAAAACTATAGAGACCTATAGAAAACTATAGATAGACCTATAGAAAACTATAGAGACCTATAGAAAACTATAGAGAGACCTTTAGAAAACTATAGAGACCTATAGAAAACTATAGATAGACCTATAGAAAACTATAGAGACCTATAGAAAACTATAGATAGACCTATAGAAAACTATAGAGACCTATATAAAACTATAGAGACCTATAGAAAACTATAGATAGACCTATAGAAAACTATAGATAGACCTATAGAAAACTATAGAGACGTATAGAAAACTATAGATAGACCTATAGAAAACTATAGAGACCTATAGAAAACTATAGAGACCTATAGAAAACCATAGAGACCTATAGAAAACTATAGATAGACCTATAGAAAACTATAGAGACCTATAGAAAACTATAGAGACGTATAGAAAACTATAGAGACCTATAGAAAACTATAGAGACCTATAGAAAACTATAGATAGACCTATAGAAAACTATAGAGACCTATAGAAAACTATAGAGACGTATAGAAAACTATAGAGAGACCTATAGAAAACTATAGAGACCTATAGAAAACGATAGAGACCTATAGAAAACTATAGATAGACCTATAGAAAACTATAGAGACGTATAGAAAACTATAGATAGACCTATAGAAAACTATAGAGACCTATAGAAAACTATAGATAGACCTATAGAAAACTATAGAGACCTATAGAAAACTATAGAGACCTATAGAAAACTATAGATAGACCTATAGAAAACTATAGAGACCTATAGAAAACTATAGAGACCTATAGAAAACTATAGATAGACCTATAGAAAACTATAGAGACCTCTAGAAAACTATAGAGACCTCTAGAAAACTATAGAGACCTATAGAAAACTATAGATAGACCTATAGAAAACTATAGATAGACCTATAGAAAACTATAGAGACCTATAGAAAACTATAGAGAGACCTATAGAAAACGATAGAGACCTATAAAAAACGATAGAGACCTATAGAAAACTATAGAGACCTATAGAAAACTATAGATAGACCTATAGAAAACTATAGAGACCTATAGAAAACTATAGAGAGACCTATAGAAAACTATAGAGAGACCTATAGAAAACTATAGAGAGACCTATAGAAAACTATAGAGACCTATAGAGAGACCTATAGAAAACTATAGAGACCTATAGAAAACTATAGATAAATCTTGACAAGTTTGTTGCTGTAGTTTGTGGAGAGCTAACGTCTCGGTGACTGTATCAGAGCTAACGTCTCGGTGACTGTATCAGAGCTAACGTCTCGGTGACTGTATCAGAGCTAACGTCTCGGTGACTGTATCAGAGCTAACGTCTCGGTGACTGTATCAGAGCTAACGTCTCGGTGACTGTATCAGAGCTAACGTCTCGGTGACTGTATCAGAGCTAACGTCTCGGTGACTGTATCAGAGCTAACGTCTCGGTGACTGTATCAGAGCTAACGTCTCGGTGACTGTATCAGAGCTAACGTCTCGGTGACTGTATCAGAGCTAACGTCTCGGTGACTGTATCAGAGCTAACGTCTCGGTGACTCGCTGTGTGAATCGTTTCCGGATGGTTAGTAGGGTAGATCAGAAGGCTTCAGATTGCAGAATCTGTAAACTGCACACTACGAGATAATCTATACTGAGCATCGGCCCCTACCAAATGTTCTCTACCGACGTCAGGGGTCTATCCCCAGCTGATCGCACACCGACATCTGCTCCATTAACCTCAGTGTCATATATGATGTCATCCATGATATCTTGGCTGACCTCATGACATACCCCCAACACAATAATGTTTCAATCACTTCCTGTACAAACCACCTTACTTCCTGTTAATATGAACAGACACCATAACTTCAGTATGACGCTGCAGAGTCCAAGGTGATCAAGCTAGGGTGTGTAGCTAACCAGCGTGGAGGTGATTGTGTTGTTGTGCTAGTTAGCCAGCGGTGTCGCTATGTGTGCTAGCTATTGGCTCCATGTTCCATCAGCTCTTCGGATGCTTCCTGGTCCTTCCTTACTTGGCCTTCAATTATTTACGGAACGTAGAAGAAGATGACACGCGGAGAAGATACACACTCTAACGTTCCTCAAATCTCCCACTCTGCTTCTGTCTTCCTCACCTCCTCCTCCTCCTCCTCTCCTCCTCTTCCTCCTTCGCTCTAACCTCCTGCATGGACTTCGCTCTCGTCCCGGCCGCCTCAAACGTGAGTGTGTGTGTGCTGCTGTCTGGTCGGCGGTCTCATGTGACGTTGTGTGTTGTGCGTGACGCTCTGTCTCCACGGAGCCGTGGCTGTGTACCCGTGTTGTTGCGTGTTGTCGGTCACGTCTGTCCCGTGTTTTGTGGATGCTTAACCATGTTGGTGTGTACCCGTGTTGTTGCGTGTTGTCGGTCACGTCTGTCCCGTGTTTTGTGGATGCTTAACCATGTTGGTGTGTACCCGTGTTGTTGCGTGTTGTCGGTCACGTCTGTCCCGTGTTTTGTGGATGCTTAACCATGTTGGTGTGTACCCGTGTGAACCAAAGGCCTGCTTGTGAGCACATGTCGGACGTGGGAGTTCCACCCAGATGCATGATGGGTAGATGAAGGCCTCTGAACAGTTGATCTGTCTGCTGTACATCTGAGTGGACGCTCCCAGATCATGTCAATGTTCAGAATGACCCTGCGTTTTCTGCACAAATGATAAGAAAACACTCTGACTTTGATGTCACCACTGGGCTGATTTTAAAATGGACTGTAACGACTAATCAACCTCAGACCTAGGGTTAACTTAGGGCCCGTTGAACAACATCTCTAGTTTGTTTGACTTCCTCGTGTAAAGTACTGGGTTCGATCCCAACGACCTCATGCATGTGCCAGAATCCTAAGCCCCACCTAGACTATAAGGACCCTAACCCTGGTTACGTTACGTTAGGTTACGTTGGCCCTTGGATAAATCCCAGCTGTCAATAGTAACCACAGTATGTTGAGTACAGACTAGATCTAGATCACATGTCAGCCTACTGACTGACAGGATGCGGGTCTGATGAGGCGGGATGTGTTGCCTAGGTGACGACGATGCTGAAGTGAGCGCGGACCGCGGCGTGACCCCCACCCCTAAGATGACCCCCACCCCTAAGATGGCCCCCACCCCCGAGCCCAGCCCAGCCGAGTGCGGTAAGACCCTCCTCACCGCCAGGAGATAGTCTGGTGCGGTGAGATCCTCCTCCTCACCTCCAGGAGATAGTCTGGTGCGGTAAGACCCTCCTCACCTCCAGGAGATAGTCTGGTGCGGTGAGATCCTCCTCCTCACCTCCAGGAGATAGTCTGGTGCGGTGAGATCCTCCTCCTCACCTCCAGGAGATAGTCTGGTGCGGTGAGATCCTCCTCACCTCCAGGAGATAGTCTGGTGTGGTGAGATCCTCCTCACCTCACCAGGAGATAGTCTGGGTCAGGGTGTTGACTCCCAGCTGAAAGGTTCTGGGTTCGATCCCCAATGTCCTCAGTCTATCTGTAGGCCTTCTAGAGCAAGATGACCTTTAACCCCTACCTGCTCCTTAATGACATCTGAAGTAATGGTAAATGGTAAATAGCACAATCTCAGCTTCACAAACGCACATGATAAACCCTAAAGGTACATGATCACAGAGCCATGGCCTGGCTATAAAACATTGAGTGTTACTGATCATCATCATAGTATTGAAAAAGAGACCGGTATTATCTGGACCATGCTCCGGTACACCAGCTGTGCTGTCAGGGTGCATTATGGGTAATAACTAGGAAGTCTGACTTCCTGCCGTCCTCACAGCCGCGAAGCCGGAGCATCCAGCTCCAGAGGCCACGCCCCCCAGGTCCGACACCACGCCCCCCAGGCCGGTCCAGAGTGTGGCCCCTCAGGCCCGCGACCCAGACCCCTGGGGCTCTGTGACGGACAGCCTGGTGGACGTATGGGATGCCGGCCCCGCCCCCTCCTCCCAGTCCACCAATCTGGTCGACCTGATGGGTGACATCATCGTTGAGACTCCGCCCCCGGTCGCCGCCGCCGGTCGCCCCCAACCGTTGCTCAGCTTCGATGACATCATGGACGCGTCGCATTGCTCCGCCCCCGTTGCCGAGGACGAACCCAGCAGCCTGGTGGACGTGGCGGGAATAGATCACATGACCCTCAGCTACCAGCATGCACTGCAGCACGCGGCGGGGGAGGGGCCTGAGGGGGATGACGGACAGCGGCTGTTGACCAATGGGGAGACAGCACTGAAGGAGGGAACCCAGGTGAGGGTTGACGCATGAGAAAATACTTTACTATTAATTAATACTGCTAATTAATGCTACTAATTAATACTACTAATGAGCACTACTCAACTCAATCTGTATGAGACCATTAAGATGTTAGACCACGCCCAGCTCATGTCTAACCAATCAGCATCTCTTCCCTGATTGGTTCGGGGGAATCAATCTTGCCTGTCAATCACATTCTTTACAACCTTCAAATGTTCCCTGCTGTTGAGTTCAGAACGTTACTCTTTAGGACCCCCTGTAGGATGGAGATGGTATTACTCATTTAATGATTAAAGACAACTTTATTGACTTGGCTCTCACAGCAATAGGAGAACACTTAGGTTTGAAGAAATGTATAACATTTAGCAATAAAGATAAAGACAAAACATAAATACACAGGATGCTCACATCTTCAACATTAAGCAACATCTATAGGAGAGGTGAACTATGAGAGGACTGAAGAGCTTTATAACCTCCTCATTCCTGTCTGTACAGGCGAGTGAGGGCTACTTCAGCCAATCACAGGAAGATGAATTCGGCCAATCGGAGGACAGCTCAGCTAAGCCGACGCCAGTGTTCTATAACAAGCCACCAGGTAAACTTAGTTTTCTGTTTTATATCAAATATATATTATCATGTATATTACATTTATTATATTAAATGTCTTACAATATATTACATAGAATATGTATTATATTATGACATTGTATTTATTAATTGATTATTACAATAGTAATTAATTATAACATTGTATTGTATATTATTAACTGATAATATAAAACAATGTGAATATGTGTGTTTTTATATATAAATTTGTGCGTGTGTGTGTGCGCGTGTGTGTGCGTGCGTGTGTGTGCGTATGTGTGTGTGCGTGTGTGTGTGTGCGTGCGTGTGTGTGCGCATGTGCGTATGTGTGTGTGCGTGTGTGTGTGTGCGTGCGTGTGTGTGCGCATGTGCGTGCGTGTGTGTGTGCGCGCGTGTGTGTTCTCAGAGATTGACATCACTTGCTGGGATACCGATCCTGTGGTGGATGATGAAGATGACGACTAGCTGACCAATCAGGGGCTGCTGCCAGACCAGGAAGAGGAAGTGCATCGTTAGGAAACAGTTTTTCTTTTCTTTTTTTTTTTACAAAACACAAAAAATAATAAGTCTTGCATCCTCTTCTGTTTAATACCCTAGAAAGAAACTAACATTAGCCCCCTGGAAAGGTTTGGAGTTTCTGTTGAAGGAAATATGGGTTTAAGATATCTTGATTTATTAGATAATTTTTGTTTTCTATTTTTCTGCGTTTGTTATTTTATTTATTGTTTTGAATGTGTTGCTATGGAGATAGATGAGCTGTAAGCTGGGGATCCTTATTGAGGTGTGTGAACGCTACGCTATGGAGCTGAGCTAGCAAGAGCTATATTCAGCTAGAGGTACTGTATTGAGTTGAGCTAGCTTTGGCTAGAACTAGCTAGAGCTACAGCCAGCTAAAGCGCAGTTTGCTAAGCCATACAGTAGCTTAAGCTAAAACCTATTTATGGCTTTATACAGTAGATTTAGCTGTATCTCTGGTTAGCCCAGCTCCATACAGTAGCTCTCACTTTTTGAGCTCTAGCTAGCTGTAGCTCTAGCTAACTGTAGGTCTAGCAAGCTAGCTCCCTGCCTCAACAGCATTCATTCTCTATTCAATTAGGATGCCGTTAGCTGCTTCCATGGGTCTTGTTCATGTACGCTTTTATTTTGAAACCCATTTACTATATTTCTTTTTCCTGTCTGTTGCTGCAGAGACGGAATAGATACTTGCTGTCAATCCCCAGTCAAGCGTTACTAACTCGTTACTACTAACATGTCAACATGTTAAGTTACTTTTAAACATGTCAGGCATTCGGGTCAGAAAGAGAGAGGGAGGGTGAGGAGAGGAAGTGGTGGTGGTGGTGGTAGGGCTTCAAAATAAGACTTCCTGTACATCCTTTACATCTCAAACAAGGTCAGTGTCCGGTGTTGGGGAACCCCTCTACTATAGTGGTTTGAAGTAAATGGTCGTTTCAGTCGGTGGTTGTACTACCACATTGACCGTTTGTCTGAACTCCACCCTCCTCCACCCGACCGGTGGATGAAAGGAGCAAACGCTCGTGTTGCCCTGTTAGCGGTGTTTGATGCTTCAGCTCCTCCCAGCCCAGCAGGAGGTCTCATCTGTTTGTTTGGCATTCTTACCACATCCTGTCCCAGCAGGAGGTCACAGGAAGGAACGGCGGAGTCTCGCACACTTTACTTCCTGTCGAGACGGGCGTTCCTACTGATGGATCTCTTGTGTTCTTTGCGTGGTGTTCTCTGTGAAATGCAATAATGCCCATAATAATAAATATACAGTTATAGCGCTGAGGCTGGACAGCTGGGAACTTATAGTTCCACCTCAGAGTCTTTGGCAATAGGGCTCCCTCATTGGTGCAGCTGTTGATAGCTAGCGTTATTTCGTGTCTGATTGGTGCAGCTGTTGATAGCTAGCGTTATTTCGTCTCTGATTGGTGCAGCTGTTGATGGCTAGTGTTTCTTCATCTCTGGTTGGTGGAGCTGGAGCTGAGATTTTTCTTTCTGGTAGACAAGCATGTATCTTAAGGTATTTAAACAGTCTTTAAAGAGTTAATTTAAAGAGTGCCTTGAGGAATTTGTCATTTCTAGTGTTCATTCATGAGAAAGTGACTCGTAGAACGAATCACGAAAACATCACATTCTGCCCAAATCTCCCACGAAGCTAAATCAGATCAGATGTTGACACATTCACCACTAGATGAAGCAGCTGCAGAATTGGCCTATAGTCCTACTAGTATTCGACTATTGGTCCTACTAGTATTTGACTATTAGTCCTACTAGTATTTGACTATTGTCCTACTAGTATTTGACTATTGTCCTACTAGTATTTGACTATTGTCCAACTAGTATTTGACTATTGTCCTACTAGTATTCGACTATACTGCTGCTTCAGTCCTAACCCAGTGAAACCATCCTGATCTGTTTCTGATCAGCGTTACACTAAATCTCCCAGGGCTGACTGACCCTTCTACTCTTAGGGTTCTGACCGACGGGTTCGACGGGAGCGAGTCCATACTGATCTTCTGCGATCAAATGAACTGTGACCTCTGAGATCAGAAGGTCCCACACGGCAACCTCGGATCTTCACTCCTTTTATTTCCTCTTTTTAGCGACAGTACTGTTAATATCTCATACGGTAGCGACGTAGCATTGCAGCTAACGCTTTGTAGCACTTTCCCTTCTGTGAAGTCTAGAGTTCAAACAGTGGCGCAGCTCCTGCCAATAAGGGATGCTGCGTCATGTGACTGAGGGCTCGTCACGTGACTGAGGGCTCGTCACGTGACTGAGGGCTCGTCACGTGACTGAGGGCTCGTCACGTGACTGAGGGCTCGTCACGTGGTTGTAATTGAAGGCCGGTTCGTTCCTGCGTTCTCCTCTGAAACAGGGCTGGCTATTTAGAGAACGGGACCAGAACAACGATGCAGGACTACAACTCAAGTTCCACCACGTTGTCTCAGACCCCTCTCATTACTGACCCTTGACCCCAGGCAGACAGCGGGCACAAGGCTTCACCTGCGCTCCGGAACTTTCCCTCTGGAGATCCAGGCGTTGGGATTGGATCAGACTCGCGTGTCAGGTGTTCCTTTTGACCTGGGCCACGGAAGCAATAAAAACTCTAAAATAATCAAGTAAACACTCGAATAGAATCAAATAAAAAATGTAAATAGCTTTGATGGGCTGCTTTATTAACCGATGTAAATGTAAGTATTATTCTTATTCTTATGATTCCTTCTACCTGGAACACAGCAGGGGGCTGAGGGGTGTGGTCGAGGGATGGGGTGGAGCCTAGAGGGAACACCTGAGCGCTTCTACCTGGAACACAGCAGGGGGCTGAGGGGTGTGGTCGAGGGATGGGGAGGAGCCTAGAGGGAACACCTGAGCGCTTCTACCTGGAACACAGCAGGGGGCTGAGGGGTGTGGTCGAGGGATGGGGTGGAGCCTAGAGGGAACACCTGAGCGCTTCTACCTGGAACACAGCAGGGGGCTGAGGGGTGTGGTCGAGGGATGGGGAGGAGCCTAGAGGGAACACCTGAGCGCTTCTACCTGGAACACAGCAGGGGGCTGAGGGGTGTGGTCGAGGGATGGGGAGGAGCCTAGAGGGAACACCTGAGCGCTTCTACCTGGAACACAGCAGGGGGCTGAGGGGTGTGGTCGAGGGATGGGGAGGAGCCTAGAGGGAACACCTGAGCGCTTCTACCTGGAACACAGCAGGGGGCTGAGGGGTGTGGTCGAGGGATGGGGAGGAGCCTAGAGGGAACACCTGAGCGCTTCTACCTGGAACACAGCAGGGGGCTGAGGGGTGTGGTCGAGGGATGGGGAGGAGCCTAGAGGGAACACCTGAGCGCTTCCTGCTAGACATTCTGCTCTGTTCATCCAGCTGTCTCCTAGTAATCTACTGTACAAAGTTTAGAAGTAGGGATATAATGGAACCTATATTTTAATATTTAATCTGCTAGTTAGACGGGAGGCTGGGGGCGTAGCGTACATAGGCCTCCTCTGTGGTAACCAATGGCTACCTGGTTGCTATGGGAGATTACTGCTGTCTGAGAGACCTCCCCCCACCCCCACCTGTTAAACACACACACACACACACACACACACACACTCAACTTCATTTATAGTCGCCTTATGTGAACTCAGACCCTCACACGTGACTAAATGAGCATAACAGTACTACACCTACCACTACTACTACTACTACTACTACTACTATTACCACTACTACTACTACTACTACTACTACTACTACTACTACCACTAGTATAACAGAGCTCCATACCTCTACTCCTCTCTATTTATCCTCTCTCTCTCTAATGCGTTGTGCTCTTTTCTATCAGTCTTTTCTAATGACTTTCTTTGTGTCTGTCTGCTGCCCGCTCTTTCAAACAAGCACACGATGTTTTGACTCGCTGATGTACGTTAATAAAAGACGTTAGAACCCCCCCTGCGTGTCGTCTTATCTCGTGTGGACCATCGGTCCGTATCAATCAATCATCAATCGTGGCTGAGCGGCGTGTTTCCATAGCAACGGATCGCGGCCTCCTGCCGTGTGATTGATGAAAGGAAGGAGACGTGTTCTGAAGGCTGATCCCAGGTTCAAATCCCAGCGGTACGGTTTATATGACAACAAACTATTTTCGTTTAGTTTCCTATAGCCTAATGTTTGAGCAATATACATACTAACTATATATACTATGTTCTGGATTACTAGGCCTACTATAGCTACAGGATTATATATTATTTATATCGTTGTTTTTAATTAGTTCGTTTTTGTAGTCACTCCAAGCCTCACTTGTTTGGATTAAAGCTGCTTGCTAAGGGAGTCAATGTAGCGTTCACCTTTGACCTCGGCTCCTGTCTGATTGGCCTCGCTTGGTTTGGAGCTAATGAGCTAGGTTAGTTTAGCGAAGTAGCTACACACCTGAACACGTGGCCGACGACGGGCGTCTCGAGCGACATGCGCAGTGAGTAACAGTTGTTTATTGTGTCAGCTCTTCATAGGAGCAGAACGGACAGTACTTTGCGTTCAGTTCTAGATAACGTTACTGATCCTATTTACCGTTCAGAGCTACCTTTGTATGAGCGGGTGAGACGGCTCTGCTTGCGTTGTGTGCTCGTGACACACACACGTGAATCTTGTCTTTAGCCTCATTCTAAATGCGTTACCAGATATTTCATTTAACCCTTAAGCGCTTCTGTTGATGTTGCTCTCTGGTCCGTTGAACATGTTCCTCCGTTTCTGTCAGCGAACAATGATCACAAAGTCAAGTTAAACACCTTGTCTGTTTGCTACGTGAGTTAGAGCTTTAAAAATCATTACTTGTGTGCTTGTTACCATTGGGACAAACTAAATATACTGGCCGCTAATTGAATCGCCTTGTCTTGATTGAATGCCTGATTGTTTCAGAAGCTGCTCAGTTGAACATATGACTGAGTATTTAAGTGTCTAAGTCTCGAGAAGCTCTTCATGTAAACATATGCTGGTTACTGTCTATCAGAGGTAACACAATGCTGATGACATCCCCTTGCATCTGCAGTATTATGAACGTTTTGAACTGGGTGTCGGTCACGGTACTGTTGTGTCTCTGGGAAAACTGAGCGCTCATCGCCAAAGGTTTCGGGAAAGAAAACGAAACCGAAATCTTCAAGATTGCCGTTTGAAATTATTGATTGAATGATTAATTGTCATTGGTGTCTACCATATAAATCGCTATGGTTTCTATGTAGTTGGTGTGTAAATCGCTATGGTTTCTATGTAGTTGGTGTGTAAATCGCTATGGTTTCTATGTAGTTGGTGTGTAAATCGCTATGGTTTCTATGTAGTTGGTGTGTAAATCACTATGGTTTCTATGTAGTTGGTGTGAAACTGGCATGGCCCACGTAAACATAGGGAAGTGTTGGAAACGTGTTCCTCCATCACTTATTCAGGTGGTTATTTACCTCTGCATTCAACCCTAGTCTGTTTGCTCACCCATGGGGGGTGGACATCAAGACGGGACAGTAACATGCTTCCAGTTTTAATGCCTTTACAATTACAAAAATCGCTGCAGCCCCACAATTTTCCGAAAGAAAACCCTGACTGCGGACCGGGCCTATCCAGTCTGTCCGACCATCTGGTCCAACCCACTACCAGACGGTGATCAGCTGACCGCTCTGCAACATAAGCAGTCTGAGGAGCAGCTTGGATCACACTGGCTCTGCAGCAGGAAACTGGTGCTGAGGCCAAACGCAGACAAACCGCAGTCACATTTTGAATGAGTTAAATGGATCACTTTTTACACATAGTTGTTTATTGAAATGTTAAATTGGTTCGTAATAAAATAAAAACCTCCATTGTCATCGTAACCTGGGTGGCGGAGGGCAGGTCCAAGGCAGTTTGTCAGTGAGCTCAGGTTCAGGTTTCTGTAGAAATCCATCCCAGGCGAAAATACCTGACTGGCTGGTGAAGGCTGTTGATGCTGATCCCTTACTACAAGCTAACCAGGATAGCACTGTGACCACATCATCGTAAGTTGAGAAAGTATACAGATGAAGATGTGGTCTGATGACCAGATCCAGGCATCCCCTCAGGTGGCTGAATCAAACGTCCAGTCAGCCCCCCCTGGGGGGGGGGGGAGGGGGGTCAGAACCCAATGATCAGAGCTTGGTCACGTTGGAACCAAGTGTTCCACAGAGGCTGTGGACTTCCTGTTATATTTGTGATGATGGAGCCCCTCAAACAGCTGTACTCCTGCCCAGCCTGGGGTACACCCTGGGGAGGCCACAGCTGGGCTCCAGTCCGTTCACCTCCTGAACCTCATGGAGCTCCTGGAAGCCTGGGATCCCCATCCCCCCGCTGAAGCCCAAGAACTCAGACTGAGTCCTGGTCTCTGGCAGCAGGCCTCTGTGGTCCATGTTGTGGCTGAAGTCTGTGTTGGGGCTGAAGTCCATGTTGGACAGTAGCTGACCCAGACTGTCCCAGTGCCGGGCTGAGGGCAGCTGGATCAGAGAGCAGTAGCCATGTTCAGCACTTGGCTCTGGGGGCTTGCTGGAGCCCAACTGCAGAGCGAGCTCAGGGTCCCTCCCCTGGAGCTCCCACGGGGAAAGGGGTGGGGCTCGTTGCTGGGGGGGCTTCAGGACGATGCCCCTGCCATGTAGGGGGTCAGCCAATACCTCGTTGTAAGATGGGGGGGGGTCGTCCATCAACACAGCCTCTTCATAGCAGGGGGGGTCTGCATCTGTCGAGAAACATTCAGCATCCAATCATTTTCAATGCCTCCAAATCCGTATTTGGAAAGTAACATCCTTTGCATTCACAACGTGTTGATAAGTATTCTGGTCATTTTGAATCTGGATTTCAACGTGCAAATTAGGTAGGCAAACTCTGCAACAAAGAGTCGTAGGTCAAGAGAAGCGATACTGCTCTCTGGCCTCTACTAATCTTTCATTAGCAGACAAAACCTGGCCAGGTAGCAGTGGTCAAGTTGCAGTGATCAGGTTGCAGTGGTCATGTAGCGGTTGCAGTGGTCATGTTGCAGTGGTCATGTTGCAGTGGTCAGGTAGCGGTTGCAGTGGTCAGGTAGCAGTGGTCAGGTAGCGGTTGCAGTGGTCATGTTGCAGTGGTCATGTTGCAGTGGTCAGGTAGCGGTTGCAGTGGTCATGTTGCAGTGGTCAGGTAGCAGTGGTCAGGTAGCGGTTGCAGTGGTCAGGTAGCAGTGGTCAGGTAGCGGTTGCAGTGGTCAGGTTGCAGTGGTCAGGTAGCGGTTGCAGTGGTCAGGTTGCAGTGGTCAGGTAGCAGTGGTCAGGTAGCGGTTGCAGTGGTCAGGTTGCAGTGGTCATGTAGCGGTTGCAGTGGTCAGGTAGCGGTAGCAGTGGTCATGTAGCGGTTGCAGTGGTCAGGTAGCGGTAGCAGTGGTCATGTAGCGGTAGCAGTGGTCAGGTAGCGGTAGCAGTGGTCAGGTTGCAGTGGTCAGGTAGCGGTTGCAGTGGTCAGGTTGCAGTGGTCATGTAGCAGTGGTCAGGTAGCAGTGGTCAGGTAGCGGTTGCAGTGGTCAGGTTGCAGTGGTCATGTAGCGGTTGCAGTGGTCAGGTAGCGGTAGCAGTGGTCATGTAGCGGTAGCAGTGGTCAGGTTGCAGTGGACAGGTAGCGGTAGCAGTGGTCATGTAGCGGTAGCAGTGGTCAGGTTGCAGTGGACAGGTAGTGGTTGCAGTGGTCAGGTTGCAGTGGTCAGGTTGCAGTGGTCAGGTAGCGGTTGCAGTGGTCAGGTTGCAGTGGTCATGTAGCGGTTGCAGTGGTCAGATTACAGTGGTCAGGTTGCAGTGGTCAGGTTGCAGTGGTCATGTAGCGGTTGCAGTGGTCAGGTAGCGGTAGCAGTGGTCATGTAGCAGTGGTCAGGTAGCAGTGGTCAGGTAGCGGTTGCAGTGGTCAGGTTGCAGTGGTCATGTAGCGGTTGCAGTGGTCAGGTAGCGGTAGCAGTGGTCATGTAGCGGTTGCAGTGGTCAGGTAGCGGTAGCAGTGGTCATGTAGCGGTAGCAGTGGTCAGGTTGCAGTGGACAGGTAGCGGTAGCAGTGGTCATGTAGCGGTAGCAGTGGTCAGGTTGCAGTGGACAGGTAGTGGTTGCAGTGGTCAGGTTGCAGTGGTCATGTAGCGGTTGCAGTGGTCAGGTAGCAGTGGTCCAGTTACAGGTGCAGTGATCAGGTGAAGGATGACTAACCAGTACCTGGCCTGGTGACCCAGTGGGCCTCCGGTAGCGCCATGGGGCCGTGGCCAGGCGAGAAGAGGCACAGGGGGGGACAGAAGGCGGGGAGGGGGGGAGGACAGTCCGCTGGCTCCATCTCCATGGTCCTGAGACACTGCTCCCTCAGCCGCTGCTCCTGGCCGCTCTTCAGCCGCCTCCGCACAGCGCCGCAGAGGCAGCACAGCACCGCCACCAGCGCCCATAGCAACCAGAACCCCGTGAAGCACGCCAGGAAGGTGGAGGTACCCCGCGACATCACCATGGCGACCGCTCCACCAACACTGAAGGGAGGAGGCTTTCAGGAGGGATGGCGTCTTCACCCTGCGATACATGATCATATTGTGACAGGGTTGATGAACAGATGATGACGGGGTTAATGATCAGACGATGACGGGGTTAATGATCAGACGATGACGGGGTTAATGATCAGATGATGAAGGGGTTAATGATCAGACGATAAAGGGGTTCATGATCAGACGATGAAGGGGTTAGTGATCAGACGATGACGGGGTTAATGATCAGACGATGAAAGGGTTAATGATCAGACGATGACGGGGTTAATGATCAGACGATGAAGGGGTTAATGATAAGACAATAAAGGGGTTCATGATCAGACGATGACGGGGTTAATGATCAGACGATGACGGGGTTATGGCCAGCGATGGCAGCGATCCAACAATCCACTGAAATGATGTAATTTCATTGTGCAACGCCTGCCAGAAAGAGCTTGGTCACAACAAGAAGATAAATCCAGTTGATGCCATTTTTCATATATTCTTGAAATACATGAAACCTAACTATTTAGTGATGACTGGAGCTGTTTGAGGTGAGGTGAACCTCACCAGCAGCTGTCAGAAGATGGAGGGAGGGCTTCAGTATTCCGATGTCTCCCAAGAGCAGGGTGGAGGTCAGGAGAGGTCAGGTGGCTGGTCCTGTTGACCCCGGGTTAGGAAGGTTACACGGAGAGTGGCGCCGACTAGTGGCGGGGGAGGGTGGAAGGATAGGAGGGAAAAGACGGACAGTGTTGAAGACGAAGTGAACCTGCTTCCAGAAACCATCAAAGGGACTTTGGGCTAAGAGATGTAAAGCTGCTTCAGATTTGCTTAGTTTGAACCAGGCAAAGTAATATTATATATATACATTATATATATATTGACACAAAACACTTGCATGCAGACAGATGCATAGTCCCCAGCATTCAGGCCGCCCCGAGGGGAACATACCGCCCCCTGCAGCCTCGTCTAGTAATTACACATAATACCTTATTGTGTTGCATATTACATTACTAGATAATAACCTATATTAATCACCAAAGAGCCGATGGGACGGATGCCAGGCGGTCCTATATGATTAATTTGAACAGTGAAAGGTCTTCAGGGTTCATCATTATCCACGTAGTCGAGAGGAGAAGGGAAATGTCTTCACATCATAGTATGTGGACATTACGCACTAATGACGGTTTCAAAGTAGAACAAAAAACTCAAAGCCAAACTTACATTTCTACTCGAATCAAGAGACGATGGACTACTATTGGACATCTGACATCGGGTTAAAAGAATCGTTGTATTATGGGCCAACTCCAACCGCTTCCAGCTGTAGAGAGGCTACCTGTAGACGTTTGAATGCCGTTAACAACTTTCTCCTCTACCATTTCTCAATTCCTTAAGGCACTATCAAAGCGATGTTGAATGAATGTAGATACAGATGTGGACTATAGATTAGTAAAGACGATTAGTGTTTAGACGCATGCCGTTTGGAGCGGAATGAGCGGACGTGGAGCGCGTCTCAGCTTGTGGATGGGAAGCAGACCGACGAAGACCTTACCGTGCATGACTTAACTCGGACGTCTGATCGAACCCCATGGAAAACAATTAACATGTGAACATTGTACGGTCTCATATCAGGAAGGAAACGTACCTGCGGCTGTTTTGGAGAGCAGAGACTAATGCACTTGATGATGTTGTCTCCGGTATATTCCATATATCTCCTGTTCATATCCTGCAGTATGTAGGCCTATATTATTCTATATAGGCCGATTGTTCATATCCAGCAGTATGTAGGCCTATTTTCATTCTATATATTGTTCATATCCAGCCAGGCGCGCGCTTTGTCACGACACCGCGCCGCTCTTTCTTCTGTGTTTCGGTCACGAACTGCGCGTCGTGCTGTGAGCACCGTTTGGAGAATGTTGGGTTCACCTTGGCAACCTGGCCACTCCCCCCTCCTCCCTGGTAACCTAGCAACCCTTCCATGGTAACCTGGCCCCTCCCATCGCTCCCCGGCGTCGCGGAGCTGGACGGAATACTAATCAAACGCAGAGCGGGGTTTCCCAAGGATGAGTCGCTGCTGACGTCATAGAGGACGGGTATTATTTACATGGCCTACCCGTAATGTCGTTGTTTACCTACCCCTTTACCTCCGCCTTATCCACCCTACCTACCCACCTATCCTAGGGTAGGCTACCCTAGGATACCCACATTTAGCTCCCTACCCACTAGCTGTCTAACTGAAGTCCCAGACTGAGGTGAACATGGGGCAGGAGCTGGGTTGCGTCGCTATGACAACCGTTCTGAAAACAGTGGATGTGCTGGTTTTAAGAGGTCTGGCCCTCTCTGTCTCTGTCTCTGTCTCTGTCTCTGTCTCTGTCTCTGTCTCTCTGAATTATGACCTTAAACAGAAAGCCCTTCTCCCTGTCTGTCTCCAGACCTCTGGGTCTTGGTCCAGACCTCTGGCCAGACTGGTCTGACTGAGCTGTGTTTCACCGACACAGCTCTGTCTGCACCGTTGTTTAGTGTGTCTTCATGCCCAGCTACTGTAGATTATAAAGGAGGTGACAGTAGATAAAGGAGGTGATTAGGTAAAGGAGGTGACACTAGGTAAAGGAGGTGACAGTAGATAAAGGAGGTGACACTAGGTAAAGGAGGTGACACTATGTAAAGGAGGTGACACTATGTAAAGGAGGTGACAGTAGATAAAGGAGGTGACACTAGGTAAAGGAGGTGACACTATGTAAAGGAGGTGACAGTAGATAAAGGAGGTGACAGTAGATAAAGGAGGTGACAGTAGATAAAGGAGGTGACAGTAGATAAAGGAGGTGACACTAGGTAAAGGTGGTGACAGTAGGTAAAGGAGGTGACAGTAGATAAAGGACGTGACACTTGGTAAAGGAGGTGACAGTAGGTAAAGGAGGTGACAGTAGGTAAAGGAGGTGACACTATGTAAAGGAGGTGACAGTAGGTAAAGGAGGTGACAGTAGATAAAGGAGGTGACACTAGATAAAGGAGGTGACAGTAGGTAAAGGAGGTGACAGTAGATAAAGGAGGTGACAGTAGATAAAGGAGGTGACAGTAGGTAAAGGAGGTGACACTAGGTAAAGGAGGTGACACTAGGTAAAGGAGGTGACAGTAGATAAAGGAGGTAACACTAGGTAAAGGAGGTGACACTAGGTAAAGGAGGTGACAGTAGGTAAAGGAGGTGACAGTAGGTAAAGGAGGTGACAGTAGATAAAGGAGGTGACAGTAGATAAAGGAGGTGACAGTAGGTAAAGGAGGTGACACTAGGTAAAGGAGGTGACACTAGGTAAAGGAGGTGACAGTAGATAAAGGAGGTGACACTAGGTAAAGGAGGTGACAGTAGGTAAAGGAGGTGACAGTAGATAAAGGAGGTGACAGTAGGTAAAGGAGGTGACAGTAGATAAAGGAGGTGACACTAGGTAAAGGAGGTGACACTAGGTAAAGGAGGTGACAGTAGATAAAGGAGGTGACAGTAGGTAAAGGAGGTGACAGTAGATAAAGGACGTGACACTTGGTAAAGGAGGTGACAGTAGGTAAAGGAGGTGACACTAGGTAAAGGAGGTGACACTAGGTAAAGGATGTGACAGTAGATAAAGGAGGTGACAGTAGGTAAAGGAGGTGACACTATGTAAAGGAGGTGACAGTAGGTAAAGGAGGTGACAGTAGATAAAGGAGGTGACACTAGATAAAGGAGGTGACAGTAGGTAAAGGAGGTGACACTAGGTAAAGGAGGTGACAGTAGATAAAGGAGGTGACAGTAGGTAAAAAGGTGACACTAGGTAAAGGAGGTGACAGTAGGTAAAGGAGGTGACAGTAGGTAAAAAGGTGACACTAGATAAAGGAGGTGACACTAGATAAAGGAGGTGACAGTAGGTAAAGGAGGTGACACTAGGTAAAGGAGGTGACACTAGGTAAAGGAGGTGACAGTAGATAAAGGAGGTGACAGTAGGTAAAGGAGGTGACAGTAGGTAAAAAGGTGACACTAGATAAAGGAGGTGACACTAGATAAAGGAGGTGACAGTAGGTAAAGGAGGTGACACTAGGTAAAGGAGGTGACACTAGGTAAAGGAGGTGACAGTAGATAAAGGAGGTGACAGTAGATAAAGGAGGTGACAGTAGGTAAAGGAGGTGACAGTAGGTAAAGGAGGTGACACTAGGTAAAGGAGGTGACACTAGGTAAAGGATGTGACAGTAGATAAAGGAGGTGACACTAGGTAAAGGAGGTGACACTAGGTAAAGGAGGTGACACTATGTAAAGGAGGTGACAGTAGATAAAGGAGGTGACACTTGGTAAAGGAGGTGACACTTGGTAAAGGAGGTGACAGTAGATAAAGGAGGTGACAGTAGGTAAAGGAGGTGACAGTAGATAAAGGAGGTGACAGTAGATAAAGGAGGTGACACTAGGTAAAGGAGGTGACAGTAGATAAAGGAGGTGACAGTAGGTAAAGGAGGTGACAGTAGATAAAGGAGGTGACAGTAGGTAAAGGAGGTGACAGTAGATAAAGGAGGTGACAGTAGGTAAAGGAGGTAACACTAGGTAAAGGAGGTGACAGTAGGTAAAGGAGGTGACAGTAGATAAAGGAGGTGACACTAGGTAAAGGAGGTGACACTAGGTAAAGGAGGTGACACTATGTAAAGGAGGTGACAGTAGATAAAGGAGGTGACACTTGGTAAAGGAGGTGCCACTTGGTAAAGGAGGTGACAGTAGGTAAAGGAGGTGACACTTGGTAAAGGAGGTGACAGTAGATAAAGGAGGTGACACTAGGTAAAGGAGGTGACAGTAGATAAAGGAGGTGACAGTAGGTAAAGGTGACAGTAGGTAAAGGAGGTGACAGTAGATAAAGGAGGTGACACTTGGTAAAGGAGGTGACAGTAGGTAAAGGAGGTGACAGTAGATAAAGGAGGTGACAGTAGATAAAGGAGGTGACACTAGGTAAAGGAGGTGTCTTGGGGAATAAAGAAGCCTTGTTATCTGGAGATGAAGTAATGTGGAGATGTAAAGTGTGATATACGAGTCATTGTCACAGGAAGTGCTGGTGATGACACAGGAAGTTGTATTTGTGACTCAGGAAACATGGAATAAAGGCTTCATTGTGACGAAGAGCAGGAGTCAGGGAACCCAAATGTGTGTTTGTGTGTGTGTGTGTTTATGTGTGTGTGTGAGAGTGTGTGTGTTAATGTGTGTGTGTTAATGAGTGTGTGTGTGTGTGTTAATGTGTGTGTGTGTGTTTATGTGTGTGTTTATGTGTGTATGTGTGTGTGAGAGAGTGTGTGTGTGTGTGTGTGAGTGTGAGAGAGAGTGTGTGTGTGTGTGAGTGTGAGAGAGTGTGAGAGAGTGTGTGTGTGAGTGTGTGTGTGTGTGTGTGTGAGTGTGTGTGTGAGAGTGTGTGAGTGTGAGTGTGTGTGTGTGTGTGTGTGTGTGTGTGTGTGTGTAAGCAGGAGTGACGGTCTGAATAACCCTAAGAGACTGAAAGTTTGTTTGAGGTCAAGACTGTTCGTGGGCGAGCGAGAGACATGTCACATGACTAATCTGTGACATAATACTTTTCACACACACACACACACACACACACACACATACACAGGAGTTCATTGTATTCATGTTTTCACTTCAAGGACGGTGACTTCTCCTACTCCCTTCTTCTTTCACCTCTCTTCATCTCTCCTTCCATCTTTTGAACCTCTGTCTCTCTGCTGTCTCTGTCAGTCTGTCTTTAACTCTGTCAGTCTCTTTCCCTCTCTGTCTGTCTCTATCTGTCTGTCTATCTATCTGTCTGCTGTCTCTGTCAGTCTGTCTTTAACTCTGTCAGTCTCTTTCCCTCTCTGTCTGTCTCTATCTGTCTCTATCTGTCTGTCTATCTGTCTGTCTGTCTCTGTCTTGCTCTCTCCCGTGTTCTTTAAGTCTAAATGTTTAAAGCTGTCCACTAGGTGGCGTTGTTCAGTACTGTGTTCTTTAAGTCTAAATGTTTAAAGCTGTCCACTAGGTGGCGTTGTTCAGTACTGTGTTCTTTAAGTCTAAATGTTCAAAGCTGTCCACTAGGTGGCGTTGTTCAGTACTGTGTTCTTTAAGTCTAAATGTTCAAAGCTGTCCACTAGGTGGCGTTGTTCAGTACTGTGTTCTTTAAGTCTAAATGTTTAAAGCTGTCCACTAGGTGGCGTTGTTCAGTACTGTGTTCTTTAAGTCTAAATGTTCAAAGCTGTCCACTAGGTGGCGTTGTTCAGTACAGTGTTCTTTAAGTCTAAATGTTTAAAGCTGTCCACTAGGTGGCGTTGTTCAGTACTGTGTTCTTTAAGTCTAAATGTTTAAAGCTGTCCACTAGGTGGCGTTGTTCAGTACTGTGTTCTTTAAGTCTCATTTGGTCAATCTTGGATCAACCTCCATTTTTCTGTACATTCTTTCTCGTGTGGGTTAGGACAGTTCTGGCATGCAGACTTGTGATGGTGCAGTGGCTACGTCACATCATGCAGAGGGGTGAGGGGTCATCTCTGACCAATCAGGGCCCCTCTTCCCTGATTGGTTAAATCACAAATGAAACCCACATGTGTGAACAGTGTGGTCGCTACACCACCACCAGGTGTGGTCGCTACACCACCACCAGGTGTGGTCGCTACACCACCACCAGGTGTGGTCGCTACACCACCACCAGGTGTGTGAATGAATGAGTTGGAGGCGACAACTGTTAGGATTTATTAAGTCTTGCTTTCTTCTCCCATCTCCTCGCTTCTCCTTTACAACTCAAATCTTAAGAAGAGAAGCAGAGAACAAACAGCACACATTATGGCTCTACTCTCTACGCCTTACTGGAGGTCAGAGGTCACATGAGGGATGAACCAAACGTATGTCAGCTCGTTCTCCAGCTGCGGTCGAACGTGGACAGGAGCGTGAGCGGCTATTCCCAATGTGACTACCATTTAGTTTCACTGACTGGGAGCCTATGGGAATGTTTGTATATTTTCCACAGGGTTGTCCCTTTAGTACAGCCTGCAGGAAACACGGTGAGAACGCACGGGCAAAGTGTGGAAGATGTGCTCAGTCCTCCATCTTCACACCGTTGTAGTTTCACCTGGTAGGTGAAAGGCCTTCTACTTCCCATCTTTCCTGACCTCTCCACGTTTTCCATCGAGCTCAAGGACAAGTGGTTAGGAAAGGACACAGGGCGTCATCTTTTGACTGCTGGACCGGGGCCTCGGGTCCCTGGTGGGGAACCACCTCGGAGGGATGGAGCACAGACAGACGGACACACAGACAGTTCCAGACTGAGTGTGTTCATGTCGCCTCTTGGTGATGTAGAGCAGACAGACGGACGGACAGACTGTGTTCATGTCCTTGGAAACCTTTTAAGACATCTAAGGAGCTCTATAAAGACCTGTGCCGATTGGTCCGCTTCCTCTAAGCAGGCGTGATTGGTCACAAGGCTTCATGAGCATGACTTTGTTTTACCTCTCTCCTACCACAGGGCATGCTGGGTAATATCAGATGATCAAGGAGTCCTCTGCTCTGAAGCCGCCGAGCAAGGCACTTAGTTCATCTCACTGAGGTGTGTGTGTGTGTGTGTGTGTGTGTGTGTTCCGGGTTAAACATACAGACACAGTGCCAGCCTCTTTCTCACATTTTAAATAAACAAACTCAATTAGGCCTAAAAAATATACATCCTGAGACATGTTCACGTACGTCCTAAAAATACAAATGTACAAAAGTTGTAAACAAAACAAGATCCTGAGTTGGGTAGACAGGTGTATCTCCTGCATCTCTTCGTCTGTCTCCATCCATCTTTCCCTTCATCTCGCTACATCAAACTCGGTTATCCCGTGTCTGTTACAGTCTAGTCGGCTCTTCATCGCTGTCGCTGCAGTTACCACAGCACTCCTGCAGAGGGAGACAGAGGGAAGGGATTTCTCTAAGTATATAAGATTAGGGATTAAATACAGAATACAAAAATGCTGTACAGGACACTGGGAATGTAGCTACACAATATCAAATATAAAAATATGGTACAAAACATGGCATAGGGTTGGTGACCATCCACCGCCTGTAAGGTTTAGAAGCTAGAAGACTTGGGGATGGTTTGACCAATCTGAGGAACTAGCCCCCAAACCCTACAGCGACTCAGGACACTTCAAACTACTGCAGGGACCTCGTGTTCGGTGAAGCTGACAGTGTAGAGTGGTGTTAGAGGGTTAGTATGTATGGTGTTTAGTGTTGGTGTACTACAGGTGTACTATAGGTGGTGTTAGAGGGTTAGTATGTATGGTGTTTAGTGATGGTGTACTACAGGTGTACTATAGGTGGTGTTAGAGGGTTAGTATGTATGGTGTTTAGTGTTGGTGTACTACAGGTGTACTATAGGTGTACTATAGGTGGTGTTGGTGTACTATAGGTGGTGTTGGTGTACTATAGGTGTACTATAGGTGGTGTTGGTGTACTATAGGTGTACTATAGGTGGTGTTGGTGTACTATAGGTGTACTATAGGTGGTGTTGGTGTACTATAGGTGGTGTTGGTGTACTATAAGTGATGTTGGTGTACTATAGGTGTACTATAGGTGGTGTTGGTGTACTATAGGTGTACTATAGGTGGTGTTGGTGTACTATAGGTGTACTATAGGTGGTGTTAGAGGGTTAGTATGTATGGTGTTTAGTGTTGGTGTACTACAGGTGTACTATAGGTGGTGTTAGAGGGTTAGTATGTATGGTGTTTAGTGTTGGTGTACTACAGGTGTACTACAGGTGTACTATAGGTGTACTACAGGTGGTGTTAGAGGGTTAGTATGTATGGTGTTTAGTGTTGGTGTACTACAGGTGTACTACAGGTGTACTATAGGTGTACTATAGGTGTACTATAGGTTGTGTTGGTGTACTATAGGTGTACTATAGGTGGTGTTGGTGTACTATAGGTGTACTATAGGTGGTGTTGGTGTACTATAGGTGGTGTTGGTGTACTATAGGTGTACTATAGGTGGTGTTGGTGTACTATAGGTGTACTATAGGTGGTGTTGGTGTACTATAGGTGTACTATAGGTGGTGTTGGTGTACTATAGGTGGTGTTGGTGTACTATAAGTGATGTTGGTGTACTATAGGTGTACTATAGGTGGTGTTGGTGTACTATAGGTGTACTATAGGTTGTGTTGGTGTACTATAGGTGTACTATAGGTGGTGTTGGTGTACTATAGGTGTACTATAGGTGGTGTTGGTGTACTATAAGTGATGTTGGTGTACTATAGGTGTACTATAGGTGGTGTTGGTGTACTATAGGTGTACTATAGGTGGTGTTGGTGTACTATAGGTGTACTATAGGTGGTGTTGGTGTACTATAGGTGTACTATAGGTGGTGTTGGTGTACTATAGGTGTACTATAGGTGGTGTTGGTGTACTATAAGTGATGTTGGTGTACTATAAGTGATGTTGGTGTACTATAGGTGTACTATAGGTGGTGTTGGTGTACTATAGGTGTACTATAGGTTGTGTTGGTGTACTATAGGTGTACTATAGGTGGTGTTGGTGTACTATAGGTGTACTATAGGTGGTGTTGGTGTACTATAGGTTGTGTTGGTGTACTATAGGTGTACTATAGGTGGTGTTGGTGTACTATAGGTGTACTATAGGTGGTGTTGGTGTACTATAGGTGTACTATAGGTGGTGTTGGTGTACTATAGGTTGTGTTGGTGTACTATAGGTGTACTATAGGTGGTGTTGGTGTACTATAGGTGTACTATAGGTGGTGTTGGTGTACTATAGGTGTACTATAGGTGGTGTTGGTGTACTATAGGTGTACTATAGGTGGTGTTGGTGTACTATAGGTGTACTATAGGTGGTGTTGGTGTACTATAGGTGTAGTGTTGGCTCCAGCGGGGGGACACCAACCTGTCTTCCGAACAGGCGGTGCATCAGGCCCTGCTTGGGAGGGGGGGACGGCTGGCCCCTCCAGTCCAGATCCGGAGGAACCGGACCATCAGCCTGCAGAACGCTGAGCTCCCCAAAACACTCCGACTCCACCATCTGGGGACACAACTTAACACCTTAAACACCCCTCTGAGCACCCTAAACATCAGTCTGAGCACCCTAAAGCACCTCTAAGGAGAGAGAGAGAGAGAGAGAGAGAGAGAGAGAGAGAGAGAGAGAGAGAGAGAGAGAGAGAGAGAGAGAGAGAGAGAGAGAGAGAGAGAGAGAGAGAGAGAGAGAGAGAGAGAGAGAGAGAGAGAGAGAGAGAGAGAGAGAGAGAGAGAGAGAGAGAGAGAGAGAGAGAGAGAGAGGACGGACGGACCTCGTTCTGCCAGGGGATGGACACACAGCCGCTGCAGACCTGGCTGTGGAAGCTCTCGTCGTCCGGCTGTAGCTCCACCCCCTTCACCGTGGAGAACTGTTCGATGTCCAGAACATCCTTACAGTAGATGGCCTGAGGCTGCACACACACACACACACACACACACACATTGTATTAATGCATAGGGACAGACTGGTACTGGCTCAGTAACCATGGAGACGGTGGTTTCCTCACATCAGGGATGAAGGGCGCAGGCAGCATCCCCGCCTCCAGACGCTTGAAGTTGATGGAGCTGAAGATGGGATGAGCCTTGACCTCTGAGGCCCCGCCCTCTTGGCAGCCCAGCCTATCAGATGGCTCCTTGACCAGCAGCTAGAGAGAGGAGAGAGGGGCGATCAAAAGAGAGAGAGAGAGAGAGAGAGAGAGAGAGAGAGAGAGAGAGAGAGAGAGAGAGAGAGAGAGAGAGAGAGAGAGAGAGAGAGAGAGAGAGAGAGAGAGAGAGAGAGAGAGAGAGAGAGAGAGAGAGAGAGAGAGAGAGAGAGAGAGAGAGAGAGAGAGAGAGACGTACCATCTGGCAGAGCGACCTGGCCAAGTCGGAGAACTTGGAGGAGTACTCTTCCTGCTGCTCCGTCACCAGCTTCTCCACCTCCTCCCTCTTCATCCTCTTCTTCCTCTGCTGGAAGGGGGAGGAGCCCTGGATCATCTCGTAGAGCAGGACCCCCAGGGACCACCAGTCTGGACCGAAGGAGTAGCGCTCGTTCTTCACCACCTCGGGGGCTGGGGGGGGGTAACACACAGCGTCACAGCTCCCCCGTGGAGACGGAGGGGTCAGCGCTTTTCAAGGGACCCCCCCACACTGGTGTGTGAGGGGGGGATTTAGACTAAATATCTTTGGTCCAAATCCCTTCGCTGTGCCGATTCTGCCTGACAGCATGTAGCTCATTTAACGACGGCTATGAAACTAATGTTTCATAACTCTTATCCTTAAGGGTTATGAGTTAAAGCTCAGAGTGAAGGACAGACAGGCAGACAGACAGACAGACAGACAGACAGACAGACAGACAGGCAGGCAGGTACCCATGTATCCCACGGTGCCGACCCGGCCCCTGATGCTCTCTCCTTCAGGCACGTGGACCGCCAGACCCAGGTCTGAGATCCGGATGTGACCTGCACACACAGGAACACTAACCCCTGACCTTCTTCAAAAGACCAATGCTCCTGCTAGCACTGAGCTACCAGCCACTCACCGTGGTCGTCTAGGAGAATGTTCTCTGGCTTCAAGTCCCTAAAATCAGACGTTTGATTTGGATTAGTGCACTGATGCAGTGGAGCGTGCACTGATGCAGTGCTACGCGCACTGATGCAGTGCTACGTGCACTGATGCAGTGCTACGTGCACTGATGCAGTGCTACGTGCACTGATGCAGTGGAGCGTGCACTGATGCAGTGGAGCGTGCACTGATGCAGTGCTACGTGCACTGATGCAGTGCTACGTGCACTGATGCAGTGGAGCGTGCACTGATGCAGTGTTACGTGCACTGATGCAGTGGAGCGTGCACCAAGGCAATATGGTGAACGTGCACTAATGGCTAAGAAGTACATGCACTAATGAGCTATGGTGAACGTGCACTAGTGTACGTGCACTAAAGGCGGTGTACGTGCACTAAAGGCGGTGTACGTGCACTAAAGGCGGAGGTGTACGTGCACTAAAGGCGGAGGTGTACGTGCACTAAAGGCGGTGTACGTGCACTAAAGGCGGTGTACGTGCACTAAAGGCGGAGGTGTACGTGCACTAAAGGCGGTGTACGTGCACTAAAGGCGGTGTACGTGCACTAAAGGCGGAGGTGTACGCAGCGCTGGTCACCTGTAGGCGATCCTCTCGAGGTGCAGGTGCTCCAGGCCGCAGCAGATCTCTGCGGTGTAGAACACGGCTCTCTGCTCTTCCAGACCGCTCTCCCCCATGTGGTAGATGTGGAACTTCAGGTCTCCCCCGTTCATCAGAGTCAGCACCAGGCACAGCGCGTCCTTCGTCTCATAGGCGTACGCCAAACTGACCTGGGGACCAAAGACCCAGGGACCTGGTGAGACCTGACCTGGGGACCAAAGACCCAGGGACCTGTTGAGACCTGACCTGGGAGCAGATTCCCTCTGCTCCTCCAGGCTGATTGAATGGGTGGAGTCTACTTTCCCTCTGCTCCTCCAGGCTGATTGAATGGGTGGAGTCTACTTTCCCTCTGCTCCTCCAGGCTGATTGAATGGGTGGAGTCTACTTTCCCTCTGCTCCTCCTCCCTCCTCCCGGCTATGAAGCCCAACAATGTTTCCAGGACTGAGTTTACTAGCTGACTTTGAAATGACATGAGTAGTGAATGCATCCCTCTGGCTTGTTGTTGTTCTTTAACATTTATTGAATTTCATGTTGTAAAGTTCACAGGGTTAAAATGGGTCTGAGCCATGGACTCACCACAAATCTGCTGTTGACCTTCTCCAGGATCTGCTTCTCGTTCAGGGCCATGGACTCGCCCTTCCTCTTCTTGATCCTCTTCTTCTCCAGCTTCTTACATGCGTACATCTTCCCGGTGGCCCGCACCTGGCATGCACACACCTGGAGAGAAGCGGAGACAGGAGGCCTCAGTCAATCATTCATCAATAGCCCACTACACTGCCAAGGACGAAAAACCAGCAGTTCAGTTTCAAAAGGTCGGACCTAATTCACTTAAGGTTGGGTCAGGTTGGCGATCAGCTGGTGACAGCACTGCTGGCTGGCTGCTCACAGCAGGAGGTGATTTACCCAATAGCAGTTATTTTCTCTGGTTAAGGAACAGTATAGAACTAGAAGCTGAGACCCTGCTGGTGGCTGAGGAACAGTATAGAACTAGAAGCTGAGACCCTGCTGGTGGCTGAGGAACAGTATAGAACTAGAAGCTGAGACCCTGCTGGTGGCTGAGGAACAGTATAGAACTAGAAGCTGAGACCCTGCTGGTGGCTGAGGAACAGTATAGAACTAGAAGCTGAGACCCTGCTGGTGGCTGAGGAACAGTATAGAACTAGAAGCTGAGACCCTGCTGGTGGCTGAGGAACAGTATAGAACTAGAAGCTGAGACCCTGCTGGTGGCTGAGGAACAGTATAGAACTAGAAGCTGAGACCCTGCTGGTGGCTGAGGAACAGTATAGAACTAGAAGCTGAGACCCTGCTGGTGGCTGAGGAACAGTATAGAACTAGAAGCTGAGACCCTGCTGGTGGCTGAGGAACAGTATAGAACTAGAAGCTGAGACCCTGCTGGTGGCTGAGGAACAGTATAGAACTAGAAGCTGAGACCCTGCTGGTGGCTGAGGAACAGTATAGAACAGTTTGTGTTATGAACTGTGGGACTCACCTCGCCAAAGCCTCCTTTTCCCAGGACTCTGTACTGACGAAACGTGCTCTTAGTGACCGGCTGTCTGTTGGGTTGAGACAAACACTGATGACAATCGAGCACTGACCCTAGAGCTAGCTAAGGGTTAGGTTTAAGGGTGTCTGGTCCACTGACCCTAGAGCTAGCTAAAGGTTTAAGGGTGTCTGGTCCACTGACACTAGAGCTAGCTAAGGGTTAGGTTTAAGGGTGTCTGGTCCACTGACCCTACAGCTAGGTAAGGGTTAGGTTTAAGGGTGTCTGGTCCACTGACCCTACAGCTAGGTAAGGGTTAGGTTTAAGGGTGTCTGGTCCACTGACCCTAGAGCTAGGTAAGGGTTAGGTTTAAGGGTGTCTGGTCCACTGACCCTACAGCTAGGTAAGGGTTAGGTTTAAGGGTGTCTGGTCCACTGACCCTACAGCTAGGTAAGGGTTAGGTTTAAGGGTGTCTGGTCCACTGACCCTACAGCTAGGTAAGGGTTAGGTTTAAGGGTGTCTGGTCCACTGACCCTACAGCTAGGTAAGGGTTAGGTTTAAGGGTGTCTGGTCCACTGACCCTAGCGTAAGGTAAGGGTTAGGTTTAAGGGTGTCTGGTCCACTGACCCTAGCGTTAGGTAAGGGTTAGGTTTAAGGGTGTCTGGTCCACTGACCCTTGAGCTAGCTAAGGGTTAGGTTTAAGGGTGTCTGGTCCACTGACCCTAGAGCTAGGTAAGGGTTAGGTTTAAGGGTGTCTGGTCCACTGACCCTACAGCTAGGTAAGGGTTAGGTTTAAGGGTGTCTGGTCCACTGACCCTACAGCTAGGTAAGGGTTAGGTTTAAGGGTGTCTGGTCCACTGACCCTACAGCTAGGTAAGGGTTAGGTTTAAGGGTGTCTGGTCCACTGACCCTACAGCTAGGTAAGGGTTAGGTTTAAGGGTGTCTGGTCCACTGACCCTAGCGTAAGGTAAGGGTTAGGTTTAAGGGTGTCTGGTCCACTGACCCTAGCGTTAGGTAAGGGTTAGGTTTAAGGGTGTCTGGTCCACTGACCCTAGCGTTAGGTAAGGGTTAGGTTTAACGGTGTCTGGTCCACTGACCCTAGAGCTAGCTAAGGGTTAGGTTTAAGGGTGTCTGGTCCACTGACCCTACAGCTAGGTAAGGGTTAGGTTTAAGGGTGTCCTACCTCTCTAACCACTTCCACTGGAGGAAGCGGTTGTAGTGCATGCTGTCCAGGTAGTCTGAGAACGGCGCTATGCTGAGGTACTCATGGACCAGCCTGGAGAAACAACTGCTTCAGTTTCACAGCTTTTACACCTCATGTAATGAATGGCTGAATTACAACATGAGCTTATCTCACAAGGCACATGCAGGGTTTAAATGGACCAGATAGGAGGACTAATATCACACCGCATCTAAACTCATATTGTATTACTGGTCTTTATTATTATCTTTTATCTGTCATTTGTATCTGCAAATTCCATTCGTAGTTTGGTTAGGTAGGAACAGAATCACAGAACTTAATCTGTAGCACAGCGTAGCAGTGTCATGTTATACTATAGTATCACAGTACTCTAGCAGTGTCATGTTATACTATAGTATCACAGTACTCTAGCAGTGTCATGTTATACTATAGTATCACAGTACTCTAGCAGTGTCATGTTATACTATAGTATCACAGTACTCTAGCAGTGTCATGTTAAACTATAGTATCACAGTACTCTAGCAGTGTCATGTTATACTATAGTATCACAGTACTCTAGCAGTGTCATGTTATACTATAGTATCACAGTACTCTAGCAGTGTCACGTTATACTATTGTATCACAGTACTCTAGTAGTGTCACGTTATACTATAGTATCACAGTACTCTAGTAGTGTCACGTTATACTATAGTATCACAGTAGCCCAGTATAGCCGTGTGATGTACTGTGATATCACAGTACTCTAGTAAAGTAGTGATCTGTTTCTTGTCGTGTGGAGATGTCCTCACAGAGGATCTAACCCTCGCGTCACCTTTAAATACAAGTTCCTCTTTTCAGAACCACTTCCTGTTCACATTCCCTGCATGGTGATTGGCTGGCTTTCAGACGCATGCTGACTTTTCAGAGAGAGAGAGAGAGAGAGAGAGAGAATCCTACTTGGTAGAGTGTTTGAATAGCTCCTTAGACACCTCCTCCTCCTCCTTCAGTCTGTCAACACACTGACCCATCATCTCCTCTTCCAGCTCCTGCATGTAATGACTAGACTACACACACACACACACGTTAATATTGTGTCAGCTAATAGTATGTTAGCTACGCTACATGCTATATCAGCTAGTAGTGCATTAGCTATGGTAGTACATGCTATACAATGCTAACAGTGTGTTAAATATGGTATGCCATGCTTACTGTTTAAGCTAGCATTCTATATCATGATAACATTGTGTTAGCTATGGTATATCATGCTAACTGTGGTAGTGATGCTAGTACATTCTATATCATGATAACATTGTGTTAGCTACGTTGCATGCTATATCATGCTAACAGCCTCTTAACTATGGTATATCGTGATAACTGTGTTACCTCTGCTAGTACATGCTGTATCCTGTAACAGCGTGTTAGCTATGCTTCATGCTATCTCATGCTAGCAGTGTGTTAGCTACCGTTGGTTTGAAGAAGTGGTCGAGGAGTTTTTGTCCGCATTCTTTCCTCTTCTCATCTGGAGTGACCTCATACTCTGCCTGGAGACAAACATCATATCATATTCTGTACCTCCAGGTCCTTTAGTATAATAATATACTGTACTTCCAGGTCCTTTAGTATAGTAATATTTGACTTCCAGGTCCTTTAGTATAATAATATACTGTCCTTCCAGGTCCTTTAGAGTAATAATATACTGTACTTCCAGGTCCTTTAGAGTAATAATATACTGTACTTCCAGGTCCTTTAGAGTAATAATATACTGTACTTCCAGGTCCTTTAGAGTAATAATATACTGTACTTCCAGATCCTACATGTGGTGGAGGGAAAGAGTGAAATTTGAGGTCCACCATTATAGAGTAATTGAACTCAAGTCTCTGAGCAGTATGTGAGTGAGCAATAGCTTCCTCTACTAATGGAGTTGGAAACATCACAGATGACAGGCTGAGGCTTCAGGGCGCCATGTGAACGAGGCCTCACCACCGCGTCCAGGAAGGCCATGCATCGCCGCAGTCCGTCTCTCGTCTCACAGAACTGTCTGAAGAGAAGTCGTCCTATTGGCTGTCGCTCACACAGGCTGCTGTAGTCCTTCTCTAGAGAGAGAGAGAGAGAGAGAGAGAGAGAGAGAGAGAGAGAGAGAGAGAGAGAGAGAGAGAGAGAGAGAGAGAGAGAGAGAGAGAGAGAGAGAGAGAGAGAGAGAGAGAGAGAGAGAGAGAGAGAGAGAGAGAGAGAGAGAGAGAGAGAGAGAGAGAGAGAGAGAGAGAGAGAGAGAGAGAGAGAGAGAGAGAGAACTGATTTAGTGTCTTATCTGACCTCAGGGAAACTGAGGTCATTGATATATTAATAAAAAGAAAGTATCAGAAGGAGCTTTGGGGCATTTCCTGTGGTTACTCCCACACACACGCGCATGCACACACACACACGCATGCACACACACGCGCATGCACACACACACGCGCATGCACACACACGCGCATGCACACACACACTTGGAAGATCAACCAAAAATCAAAACAACCTGGCTAACAAGTTTGGCAGTTCACAGTTTGACAGAACCCGACCAGATACAGACTCTTAGCTATAGAGAAAGGTACAGACTCAGCTATAGAGAAAGGAACAGACTCTTAGCTATAGAGAAAGGTACAGACTCTTAGCTATAGAGAAAGGTACAGACTCATAGCTATAGAGAAAGATACAGACTCATAGCTATAGAGAAAGGTACAGACTCATAGCTATAGAGAAAGGTACAGACTCAGAGACAGAGAGAAAGGTACAGATTCATAGCTATAGAGAAAGGTACAGACTCAGCTATAGAGAAAGGTACAGACTCATAACTCTAGAGAAAGGTACAGACTCTTAGTAATAGAGAAAGGTACAGACTCATAGCTCTAGAGAAAGGTACAGACTCATAGAGAAAGGTACAGACTCATAGGTCTAGAGAAAGGTACAGACTCTTAGCTATAGAGAAAGGTACAGACTCATAGCTCTAGAGAAAGGTACAGACTCATAGAGAAAGGTACAGACTCATAGGTCTAGAGAAAGGTACAGACTCAGCTATAGAGAAAGGTACAGACTCATAACTCTAGAGAAAGGTACAGACTCTTAGTAATAGAGAAAGATACAGACTCATAGCTATAGAGAAAGGTACAGACTCATAGCTATAGAGAAAGATACAGACTCATAGAGAAAGGTACAGACTCATAGCTCTAGAG
>JACYXH010000300.1:1740000-1770000 GCA_026745465.1 Lota lota | reverse complement strand
TGGATGCTAGATGTTTAGCTTGACTGCTAGTGGATGTTACACGTTTAGCTTGACTGCTAGTGGATGTTACACGTTTAGCTTGACTGCTAGTGGATGCTAGATGTTTAGCTTGACTGCTAGTGGATGCTAGATGTTTAGCTTGACTGCTAGTGGATGCTAGATGTTTAGCTTGACTGCTAGTGGATGCTAGATGTTTAGCTTGACTGCTAGTGGATGCTAGACGTTTAGCTTGACTGCTAGTGGATGTTACACGTTTAGCTTGACTGCTAGTGGATGCTAGACGTTTAGCTTGACTGCTAGTGGATGTTACACGTTTAGCTTGACTGTGGTGGTGGATTTAAGACGTTTAGACGACAGGTAGAGGGAAAGGAAACTTGATTCTACCTGCTAACATTTGAAATTCAAATGTGTGTTTTCAGAAGGGACGTGTGTTGCCGTGGCTCGTCACCCTAGCGCTCTGGTTCTGGTGGAGAGACGACTTTAGTGCGATGCAAATTCCCTTCAGGTCCTGGGGTTGATAGGCAAACACATCACACACACTTCCTGCTGCTGTGTGCTTCCAGCGTTGTAATCAGGAGGATGGCGTATTCATTAAAGGTTTTCTTATGATCATCTTACCATCACATCAGATGACGCTGCTCTTCCTAAACCTATCTTAGCACCTCTGGATATCCTCTTATCCAGAGGTGGTGTTGGCCCTACAGCTGCTGGACTCAACCAAGACGGCCCAGATATATAACTATATATATAACTATGTGTATATATATAACTATATATATAACTATAACTATGTATATACATAACTATATATATATAGTTATAAATATTATATATATATAGTTATATATATAGCTATATATAACTATGTATATATAGTTATATATATATAGTTATATATATATATAACTATATATATATATATATACTTATATACTTATATATACACACATACACGTAAAGAAGCTTTTTAAGAGGATGTCTAGACCAAGTGTTCTCCACTTCATCTCTTGACAGTTAAAGTAATATTGCAGTAATAGCAGACCTAACGCCCTTAATAAACATCTTATTTGTGGCGAATATTAAAAAATGATTATTATTCTTTGCGCAACTAATTTGAGCAAATAATCCTTAAAGCTGTTCTAAGCTACCAGGGCTAGGAGCGCAACAGGCCTGCATTTAAACCCGCCAGCAGCAGCGCGTCCGTCCGGACCCAGAGGCTCTGCTGCGGTCTCATCTCCGGAGAAGCGAGGCATAGCAGCCTTAAGCAGCAGTATAAAGGCTGGTATTGATTATGTGATCATCTTCCACTTGATTATTGGTCACTCGCGAGGCGGTTGGCGTCAGCGGGACTCGGACCCGCGAACCCGCCTCGCGTGCAGTCCAACATCCTGTTTCGCAAGCAGCAACTCGAGGGTAAACCTGCTGTGTCGCCATCACGACATGACAGTTACATCTCCTTCCGCCCCGCCGAGCAGAACCACACCTGTTGTCATGGCGGCAGAACCGACCTTCTCTGACTCGGTACTGAAGTACAACTCAGGCATGGCTCCACTACCTCCATACCTCCCCTCTCCTTCTGCCGAGGGAGCTGGAGGAGGAGGAGCTGGAGGAGGAGGTGGAGGAGGAGGAGGAGGAGGAGGTGGTGGAGGAGGACGTGGAGGAGGTGGGGACGGAGGGGGACGGGGAGAAGGAGGAGAACCTGGGACCACCGACCCGACCTTACCTTCGCGTGCTTTCAGTAGCACCGTGTTGGCCACGATGTTCTCCAGCTCCATGTTCTGTTGGCTCAAGCAGCGGGAACCCCGTCGTCCTTCTCCCGCTAACAGCAGCCCTGCACCGGCCAAAGGCTCTGACTCGACCCGCTACTGTCCCGGTTCTGTCACCAGGTGTAGTGCGCTAGAGGCTCTGGGCAGCGGTGTGGCGACCTCCTGGCTCTCCTGCTCAAGGAGTGTGTGGGAAACATTGTGTTCTGTTTCTGCTTTTTGAACTTGTTCTTCCGCTGTGGCCGCACCCACATCTCACCAAATATGGGTTACATTATTAGTATAATAATTACTATAGCCATTCATATTATACATCTTTAAAACTACAATATAATAATGAATGTTATTTCCATATTATACATCTATAATATACTAATGAATGTTAGATCCATTCATATTAAACATATATGACTATTTTATAAGAATGAATGTTCTATTATAACCATGATTATTATTACATCTATATTAATTTAATAAACACATTATTATAATACATTCTCCATTAATATTATATATATGTATATATATATTCATATTCTTATAACATAATAATTCATGTAATATGATGTACATTAATATTATACTTTGTTTCAATAAGCTATAATACATCTACAACAACCGATTATTTGATTATCAGCATTATATTCTGTATTTTGCACAGCATTTTATTTTTATTTTATTTATTTTTTTGCACTACCACCGTGGCTGGTACCACTACCACTTGAACACTTGTATGGATGTAGCTACTTATTATTATTTCTTATTACTTACTTTGTTATTGTGATCTTGTATTGATGCTGTATGTGACTGTTGAGGATCCAAGCCTAAGGATTTTACTCTTGCGTACGTTAAGATGTAATAAAAGCAACTCTGATTCTGAACTGCATACTTCCTATACTGTGGGCTGAATACAAGGAGGTGTTCCTTCACAGTCATACATTAAGATTACAAGAGAAGAAGTTCTTTATTAATCCTAGACGGAAAAATACAAAAGTGCCGGACAGTAGCAGTTAAAGAGATTGCACTACTGCTCAATAAAGAAACAATAATATGCAGAGATTACAGAGTGGACCAATGTCTCCTTACATAACTATCACATAACATTATTACGGGACGGTTCAACTGTTGGTGAGGCACTTTTATTTACAGGACATTTATTATTCAGTCTACTAGTTGATCATGTAAGGTTTATGTTGCGTCTATAGATATATAGCGGTCTAGTTGATCATGTAAGGTGTAGGTTGCGTCTATAGCGACACCTAGCGGTGTAGTTGATCATGTAAGGTGTAGGTTGCGTCTATAGATATATAGCGGTCTAGTTGATCATGTAAGGTGTAGGTTGCGTCTATAGCGACACCTAGCGGTGTAGTTGATCATGTAAGGTGTAGGTTGCGTCTATAGATATATAGCGGTCTAGTTGATCATGTAAGGTGTAGGTTGCGTCTATAGCGACACCTAGCGGTGTAGTTGATCATGTAAGGTGTAGGTTGCGTCTATAGATATATAGCGGTCTAGTTGATCATGTAAGGTGTAGGTTGCGTCTATAGCGACATCTAGAGGTGGAGGAGGTGGAGGCTGTAGTTTCATGACGTACCCTCACTGAAAACAAGTAAACGTTTACAAATACTCGTTTAATCGACTGCCCTTGGGGCGGAAACAGAGTTTCAACGAAGCACTCTAAATGTTAAAAGAAATAGTGGCTCTCTGAAGAAACATAAGAAAGGTCAGAGGTAAAAAGGAGGCGGGGCCGCGCCCCACGTGTTTCCGTCTCTTCCGGGTTCCACACGTTGTCAACAAGCGTATCGTTGTGGTCGGAGAGTAAACCAGTGCGTTTAGTTCATCCACCATGCCGAAAGCCAAGAAGAACAGCCACAGAAAGAAGTACGACTACGACAAGGACAGGAAGAAGCAGAAGAAACAGTTTCTGAAGAAGTCCAGACCGAGGATAGAAGAGTAAGTCTGGACACGATGCTCGATGGCTCACAAGCTCAGCATACACACACACACACACACACACACACACACACACACACACACACACACACACACACACACACACACACACACACACACACACACACACACACACACACACACACACACACACACACACACACACACACACACACACACACGATAGTCATTCATCGCGTATCTGTTGAGATCAGGTCTATCGATCGATGTTTGATCCAACATTGTATCAAATATTGAATACAAATGCTATTGACTTCATTATTACTCATCACCACACTCCACGAGTGTGTGAATATTCTTCTTTCAGATGCGTCTACTGTACATAGTTTATATTAATGAACGAAGTCACGTGACTCTTTGTTGAGTGACGTAATACATCCATGACGTGTGCTCCCCCTCCAGTAAGAACATCAGACATGCGTGGGACAACTACAAGACCAGCAACAAGAACCTGGAGGACATGGGCCTGGCCTTCGACCCCAACCACTCGCTGCCCATCCGGAACCCACAGGTCAGCCCACTTCCTCCCTAAGGCCCGCCCACTTCCTCCCTAAGGCCCGCCCACTTCCTCCCTAAGGCCCGCCCACGTCCTCCCTAAGGCCCGCCTCTCTGTCGGATGCTCAATGAGTGTGTTAGTGTGTGGCAAATAGATTACAAAAACAGAAGCGTGTTGTGCAGATAATAAAATATAAAATAAAACCAGTTAGAACGTGACGAAAGTAAGTTGTGGTAAAACGCTGGAGCAGAATTGCAGAATCTTGGTGTTGAGAGCGATCATTATTCAGCGGGTTCTCGGCTCTTGGACCTGCGTGGCACGTCAGTGATCAAGCTGTAGGCTGGTTCCACCTCGTTGTGTTTCTAACACAGTGTGAACTGGGGAGCTCAGGGTCTCTCTCAGCTGAGGTCTGTTCTCCAGACTGATCTCTGCTACTGTTGTCCTGCGTCCATTTTAAAGCAAGGGCAGGACATTTATTTAAGAAGCATTTTTGGTCATATTTGTTGAAACGCTCTTTACGTTCCGATAACAATCAGTAAATCAAATGCTCTGACAAAAAAAAAAGATCTGGTATCTGTGGCGACCTGTAATCAGACCGTCCAATCAATTCAGTCGGCCCTAATAAAAGATTGGATGGCCTACCTGTCTGCCTACCGTACCTGCGTTCACTCTGCCGTGCTCTCATTGGTCACGACTGGAGTCTTCCTCAAGGCTAGCAGACCTGTTGCTAAAGCTAGCGAGCTAACCGTGTGTTTTGGGGGGCGTGGCTTTGGAGGGGGGCCTGAAGGGAGGGGGGCCTGAGGGAGGGGGGCCTGGAGGGAGGGGGGCCTGGAGGGAGGCCTGGAGGGGGGCCTGGAGGGAGGGAGGCCTGGAGGGAGGGGGGCCTGAAGGGGAGGGGGGCCTGGAGGGAGGGAGGCCTGAAGGGAGGGAGGGGGGCCTGGAGGGAGGGAGGCCTGAAGGGAGGGAGGGGGGCCTGAGGGAGGGGGGCCTGAGGGAGGGAGGGGGGCCTGAAGGGAGGGGGCCTGGAGGGAGGGAGGCCTGAAGGGAGGGAGGGGGGCCTGAAGGGAGGGAGGGGGGCCTGAAGGGAGGGGGGCCTGAGGGAGGGAGGCCTGGAGGGAGGGAGGGGGGCCTGGAGGGAGGGGGGCCTGAAGGGAGGGGGGCCTGAAGGGAGGGGGGCCTGAAGGGAGGGAGGCCTGAAGGGAGGGAGGGGGGCCTGAAGGGAGGGAGGCCTGGAGGGAGGGAGGGGGGCCTGAAGGGAGGGAGGGGGGCCTGAAGGGAGGGAGAGGGGCCTGAAGGGAGGGAGGGGGGCCTGAAGGGAGGGAGGGAGGCCTGGAGGGAGGGAGGGAGGCCTGGAGGGAGGGGGGCCTGGAGGGAGGGAGGGAGGCCTGGAGGGAGAGGGGCCTGGAGGGAGGCCTGGAGGGAGGGAGGGGGGCCTGAAGGGAGGGAGAGGGGCCTGAAGGGAGGGAGGGGGGCCTGAAGGGAGGGAGAGGGGCCTGAAGGGAGGGGGCCTGAAGGGAGGAGGGGGGCCTGGAGGGAGGGAGGGGGGCCTGAAGGGAGGGAGGCCTGAAGGGAGGGAGGGGGGCCTGAAGGGAGGGAGGGGGGCCTGAAGGGAGGGAGGGGGGCCTGAAGGGAGGGAGGCCTGAGGGAGGGAGGCCTGAAGGGAGGGAGGGGGGGGCCTGGAGTGAGGGAGGGGGGGGGCCTGGAGGGAGGGAGGGCCTGGAGGGAGGGAGGGGGGGGCCTGAAGGAGGGAGGCCTGGAGGGAGGGGGGCCTGAAGGGAGGGAGGCCTGGAGGGAGGGAGGGGGGCCTGAAGGGAGGGAGAGGTGGGGATTAATTTTGGTTCGATACTTAAAAAGTCTAGCGTAGCGGGTTTCTGCTAATGACCTACCCTAGGTTTAAAAACACCAGGGTTAACTTTGGTGTCTAAGTGATGTGCTTGTGTTTCTGTGAAGAAATTGTTCCAAATGTTGTTTTGTTTTCTGCAGGCTCTCTTTGCCCAGACGACAGCGGCTCCAGTTGTGACGAAGCCCTACGTGTTACGGAGTGAGGGGATTTGAATATTTAATCATCATTAATAGAGCTCTTGTTCAACCCCCTGCTGCATGACGAGTTGAACATGAAGTACTGTCTATCCCGTCTGGTTGCCGCATGCATGGCTTTAGAGAGTACTCTGACCTTTGCGTCCGTTGTGGTGATCAGAGTTGGAGGAGGAGGCGAGTCAGCCGTTCGACGATGACAAGAGCTTGTCCAGAGACCTGATCGACTTCGTTCAGCACATGGTGCGAGAATACAGGGAGGATTACAAGGTAACACCACCGAGAGACTGTCTGTCTGTCTGTCTGTGACCTGTCTGTCTGTCTGTCTGTCTGTCTGTGACCAGTCTGTCTGTCTGTCTGTGACCAGTCTGTCTGTCTGTCTGTCTGTGACCTGTCTGTCTGTCTGTCTGTCTGTCTGTGACCAGTCTGTCTGTCTGTCTGTCTGTGACCTGTCTGTCTGTCTGTGACCAGTCTGTCTGTCTGTCTGTCTGTGACCTGTCTGTCTGTCTGTCTGTCTGTGACCAGTCTGTCTGTCTGTCTGTCTGTGACCTGTCGGTCTGTGACCAGTCTGTCTGTCTGTCTGTCTGTGACCTGTCTGTCTGTCTGTCTGTGACCTGTCTGTCTGTCTGTGACCTGTCGGTCGGTCTGTCTGTCTGTAACCTGTCTGTCTGTCTGTCTGTGATGTTGTTTGTGTTGTGTAGGCCATGGGGTGATGTGTGTGTTGTGTGTTTGTGTTGTGTAGGCCATGGGGTGATGTGTGTGTTGTGTGTTTGTGTTGTGTAGGCCATGGGGTGATGTGTGTGTTGTGTAGGCCATGGGGTGTTGTGTGTTTGTGTTGTGTAGGCCATGGGGTGATGTGTGTGTTGTGTAGGCCATGGGGTGATGTGTGTGTTGTGTGTTTGTGTTGTGTAGGCCATGGGGTGATGTGTGTGTTGTGTGTTTGTGTTGTGTAGGCCATGGGGTGATGTGTGTGTTGTGTAGGCCATGGCGTGATGTGTGTGTTGTGTAGGCCATGGGGTGATGTGTGTGTTGTGTAGGCCATGGGGTGATGTGTGTGTTGTGTAGGCCATGGGGTGATGTGTGTGTTGTGTAGGCCATGGGGTGATGTGTGTGTTGTGTGTTTGTGTTGTGTAGGCCATGGGGTGATGTGTGTGTTGTGTAGGCCATGGGGTGTTGTGTGTTTGTGTTGTGTAGGCCATGGGGTGATGTGTGTGTTGTGTAGGCCATGGGGTGATGTGTGTGTTGTGTGTTTGTGTTGTGTAGGCCATGGGGTGATGTGTGTGTTGTGTGTTTGTGTTGTGTAGGCCATGGGGTGATGTGTGTGTTGTGTAGGCCATGGGGTGATGTGTGTGTTGTGTAGGCCATGGGGTGATGTGTGTGTTGTGTAGGCCATGGGGTGATGTGTGTGTTGTGTGTTTGTGTTGTGTAGGCCATGGGGTGATGTGTGTGTTGTGTGTTTGTGTTGTGTAGGCCATGGCGTGATGTGTGTGTTGTGTAGGCCATGGCGTGATGTGTGTGTTGTGTAGGCCATGGGGTGATGTGTGTGTTGTGTGTTTGTGTTGTGTAGGCCATGACGTGATGTGTGTGTTGTGTGTTTGTGTTGTGTAGGCCATGACGTGATGTGTGTGTTGTGTAGGCCATGACGTGATGTGTGTGTTGTGTGTTTGTGTTGTGTAGGCCATGGGGTGATGTTTGTGTTGTGTAGGCCATGACGTGATGTGTGTGTTGTGTGTTTGTGTTGTGTAGGCCATGGCGCGAGATGAGAAGAACTACTATCAGGACACGCCCAAGCAGATCCAGAGGAAAGTGAACGAATACAAACGCTGTCACCCAAAGCTCTACGCAGCCTTCATCCAGTCGCTAGCTGCTAACGCTAGCCCACAGAGTAGCACGCAGCCTTCATCCAGTCGCTAGCTGCTAACGCTAACCCACAGAGTAGCACGCAGCCTTCATCCAGTCGCTAGCTGCTAACGCTAACCCACAGAGCAGCTAGCTGCTATCACCAGTCGGTCCCCCCTCCCCGTCCCCTGACTCGGCCCCAGAGAGAGGGTCCGTCTGGGGGTATCATGTCCTAAGGTGTGCGGTAACGAGGGTGGTCCGGTGCTCCGTGGGGGAAGGATGTAAACAAGATGGCCGCTTAACGACACTTTCTCTCTGGAAATGGATGTGAAACCCCGGAGGACGGACTACTGGACTGGCCTGCGTGTGGAAAGTACCCGAGATCCACGCTGTACAACTGTTCTACACTTCTACAGCGTGGATCTACACTCTAGTATTTGACTTCTATGCAGAGCTGTGGAAAGTTACTTCTCGTTTTTGTGATGTTTCTAAAATATAAGTGTGAAATGTACTGTTCAGCATGCAACAATAAATTGGTTTCCGAAGTCAATTTGATTCTGGCCTAATTCTCCTCACCGTTATTTCTGAAGTTGAACTCTTTTTCAACGTTTTTCTTCTCGTTTCAAGTCAACCACACCGTGGTCTTTGTACCTCTCTCTCCTCACCGCCCTCATCTTCCACCCTGCTCCGGGAGGGTTTGTGCCGTGAACTTCTAAACTGTTCTACAGCTCCTCCCGGTTCTGCGGAGGAAACGTCCCACAGCTAGACGCGCCCATTGGTTCATGCCCTGCGTACCAACCTGATGGGATTCCTTATCAAAGCAAACGCAGGTTGTGTGTTTAGCCTGGGCCGGGTCAGCAGCCTACCTGCAGGATGTGTGTTTAGCCTGGGCCGGGTCAGCAGCCTACCTGCAGGATGTGTGTTTAGCCTGGGCCGGGTCAGCAGCCTACCTGCAGGATGTGTGTTTAGCCTGGGCCGGGTCAGCAGCCTACCTGCAGGACGTGTGTTTAGCCTGGGCCGGGTCAGCAGCCTACCTGCAGGATGTGTGTTTAGCCTGGGCCGGGTCAGCAGCCTACCTGCAGGATGTGTGTTTAGCCTGGGCCGGGTCAGCAGCCTACCTGCAGGATGTGTGTTTAGCCTGGGCCGGGTCAGCAGCCTACCTGCAGGATGTGTGTTTAGCCTGGGCCGGGTCAGCAGCCTACCTGCAGGATGTGTGTTTAGCCTGGGCCGGGTCAGCAGCCTACCTGCAGGATGTGTGTTTAGCCTGGGCCGGGTCAGCAGCCTACCTGCAGGACGTGTGTTTAGCCTGGGCCGGGTCAGCAGCCTACCTGCAGGATGTGTGTTTAGCCTGGGCCGGGTCAGCAGCCTACCTGCAGGTTGTGTGTTTAGCCTGGGCCGGGTCAGCAGCCTACCTGCAGGATGTGTGTTTAGCCTGGGCCGGGTCAGCAGCCTACCTGCAGGATGTGTGTTTAGCCTGGGCCGGGTCAGCAGCCTACCTGCAGGATGTGTGTTTAGCCTGGGCCGGGTCAGCAGCCTACCTGCAGGATGTGTGTTTAGCCTGGGCCGGGTCAGCAGCCTACCTGCAGGATGTGTGTTTAGCCTGGGCCGGGTCAGCAGCCTACCTGCAGGACGTGTACCTGCAGGATGTGTACCTGCAGGATGTGGGTCACACCCCAGCAGGTACCCCCCCGTTTCCCTCCTAAATCACAGACCTGCTGTGCGTCACGCTAGCCACATGCTAACACGGCTGCTCCTGATTGGCTGACCTATGGTGTGGACGGTCATGCATGTTTACGACTATATCTCCTATCTGAAACATGCCACGGCTCTAACACACGGACACAATGCAAATGTTGAGTTTCATGTTTCTGTTTTCATCATTCATATGCAGTTTGTTGTCGGTTAGGACTCTGAATTATGGTCCATAAGCATGGAAATATCTGCACTGGTTTGGAGTTATACGTTTTGCACTGGTTTGGGGGAATACCTTTAGTACTGGTTAGTGGAATACCTTTAGTACTGGTTAGTGGAATACCTTTAGTACTGGTTAGTGGAATACCTTTAGTACTGGTTAGGGGAATACCTTTAGTACTGGTTAGTGGAATACCTTTAGTACTGGTTAGTGGAATACCTTTAGTACTGGTTAGGGGAATACCTTTAGTACTGGTTAGTGGAATACCTTTAGTACTGGTTAGGGGAATACCTTTAGTACTGGTTAATGGAATATCTAGTACTGGTTAGGGGAATACCTTTAGTACTGGTTAGGGGAATACCTTTAGTACTGGTTAGGGGAATACCTTTAGTACTGGTTAATGGAATATCTAGTACTGGTTAGGAGGAATATCTTTAGTACTGGTTAGGAGGAAGGTTTGTGATGGTAGGAATATTTGAACCAACTGTCATTAAAACATAGATTACACAAGAGAGTGTGTGTGTGTGTGTGTGTGTGTGTGTGTGTGTGTGTGTGTGTGTGTGTGTGTGTGTGTGTGTGTGTGTGTGTGTGTGTGTGTGTGTGTGTGTGTGTGTGTGTGTGTGTGTGTGTGTGTGTGTGTGGGAGAGAACATACAGTTTCCGTCTCTTCCAGAATCCAAGGGAATTGACTTTATTGACATTGTTGTAAGGCATAATGACGTTGGAGGTCAAAGTAGAACAGAGAGGCTCTCTCCCAGTGCAACGTGGTGTTCCCATCGCACAAACACGTCTGATAAGAAGGTATAGATCCCTGTGTGCCGTCTCCATAGCAACGCGTCCTACTGAACAAACAGGAGCGTTGTGACTGTGATGGTTACGTTTAAGGAGTTAGTGATGCTGTGAGTTAACTAGTTGCTTTACGTTGGAATAATCGTTCAGTTGATTTGCCTCGATTGTCAACCCATCTTGATGTTTTGATATCATTTTGAGTTCTTGTAAGTACAGTCATTTGTAATTAGGAATTCGTAGCATCTTTAAACTAGATTTTTAAACATCCAAACAGTCAACCCAGAACATACAATACCACCCAGAAATAAATGTATAAACTTTATACACAAACATGAATCTTTCTTTATAAGCAGTACAAAGTACAACCTCTTGTGGCTAAGAGACTAAATCATTTAAAAGTATTTCTTCATCAGTCTAAAACTATTTGATCTAACCCTTATTTGGCAGATTGCACTTTTTTTTATTATTAGCAATAGATATTAAAATGGCACAAGTTCTATAAACGAGTGAAATGTTTAAAGCTGCATGTAAACAGCATGGTAAGTTAAAACAAACTAGCATTCAAAAGCATCCAGTAGAGCTGTGAACAAAACCTCCAGAGTAATGAGGAATCATGAGGAAAATCACATGACTTCATCATCAACCACCTCCTGCTCATCCTATCTCCTCCACCTCCCTCTGTGAGCAGCCCTCTCCTCATCTCGTCCACCTCTCCTCCTCCTCTTCTCCTCCCTCTCTCCTCCTCCCCCCTCTCTCTCCTCCTCCTCCTCTCTCCTCCTCCTCTCCTCCCTCCTCCTGCTCCTCCTCCCCCCTCTCTCCTCCTCCTCCTCTCCTCCTTCCTCCTGCTCCTCCTCCTCCCCTCTCCTCCTCCTCCTCCTCCAACTCCCCCCTCTCTCCTCCTCCTGCTCTTCCTCCTCCTGCTCCTCCTCCTCCTCCTGCTCCTCCTCCTCCTGCTCCTCCTCCTCCTGCTCCTCCTCCTCCTGCTCCTCCTCAGTGCAGCTGCAGCAGCAGGTCCTGCAGGGCCTCCAGGCCGACAGCGGTGCTCCCCAGCTGGGTGGCCAGGAGGAAGAGGCGTCTGTCCTGGGTCACGGAGCCCAGAGAGAGCCCCTCATGGAGCTCAGACACACCCAGAGCATCGGCCTGGTCCTGGGACAGACAGACACACCTCTTACCTGGACAGCTCCCTAATCACTACCCACGTACGGTAAAGGTATATCATATGACAGTATAACATCATAATACTGTTAGTACTCCCCTACGTCCTGTGTCTGTCCTGAGCCTGTGGACTAGGCTATGCTACTTTCTAAGCAACGCAATACTATCCTATGCTAACTATGCAATGCTACTCTACTCTATGATACGCTATGCTACTTTATGCTATGCTGCTCTATGCTGTGCTATGCTATCTATGCTATGCTAACTATGCTCCTTTATGCTATGCTGCTCTATGCTGTGCTATGCTATCTATGCTATGCTAACTATGCTCCTTTATGCTATGCTACTCTATGTGATGCTATGCTAGCTACGCTATGCTACTCTGTTCTATGATACACAATACTACGGTATGCTATGCTGGCTATGTTATACTATACTATAGTATACTGTAGTATACTAAACTAAACTAATACAGTATACTCGATTTTTTTTATAAAGTATAGTATATTAATACTGTACTAGTAGTTTAGTGTACTATATTAATACTGTGCTAGTAGTTTAGTAGACTACATTAATACTGTACTAGTAGTTTAGTGTACTATATTAATACTGTACTAGTAGTTTAGTAGACTACATTAATACTGTACTAGTAGTTTAGTAGACTACATTAATACTGTACTAGTAGTTTAGTAGACTACATTAATACTGTACTAGTAGTTTAGTGTACTATATTAATACTGTACTAGTAGTTTAGTAGACTACATTAATACTGTACTAGTAGTTTAGTAGACTACATTAATACTGTACTAGTAGTTTAGTGCACTATATTAATACTGTACTAGTAGTTTAGTAGACTACATTAATACTGTACTAGTAGTTTAGTAGACTACATTAATACTGTACTAGTAGTTTAGTGTACTATATTAATACTGTACTAGTAGTTTAGTGGACTACATTAATACTGTACTAGTAGTTTAGTGTACTATATTAATACTGTACTAGTAGTTTAGTAGACTACATTAATACTGTACTAGTAGTTTAGTGTACTATATTAATACTGTACTAGTAGTTTAGTGTACTACATTAATACTGTACTAGTAGTTTAGTAGACTACATTAATACTGTACTAGTAGTTTAGTGTACTATATTAATACTGTACTAGTAGTTTAGTGGACTACATTAATACTGTACTAGTAGTTTAGTGTACTACATTAATACTGTACTAGTAGTTTAGTAGACTACATTAATACTGTACTAGTAGTTTAGTGTACTATATTAATACTGTACTAGTAGTTTAGTGGACTACATTAATACTGTACTAGTAGTTTAGTGTACTACATTAATACTGTACTAGTAGTTTAGTAGACTACATTAATGCTGTACTAGTAGTTTAGTGTACTATATTAATACTGTACTAGTAGTTTAGTAGACTACATTAATACTGTACTAGTAGTTTAGTGCACTATATTAATACTGTACTAGTAGTTTAGTGTACTACATTAATACTGTACTAGTAGTTTAGTGTACTACATTAATACTGTACTAGTAGTTTAGTAGACTATATTTATACTGTACTAGTAGTTTAGTGTACTATATTAATACTGTACTAGTAGTTTAGTAGACTACATTAATACTGTACTAGTAGTTTAGTAGACTACATTAATACTGTACTAGTAGTTTAGTGCACTATATTAATACTGTACTAGTAGTTTAGTGTACTACATTAATACTGTACTAGTAGCTTAGTGTACTACATTAATACTGTACTAGTAGTTTAGTAGACTATATTTATACTGTACTAGTAGTTTAGTAGACTACATTAATACTGTACTAGTAGTTTAGTAGACTATATTTATACTGTACTAGTAGTTTAGTAGACTACATTAACACTAATGTAGTCTACCTGTTTGTTAGCCAGCACCACCACCGGCAGATCTCGCTCCATCTCCAGCAGGAGCTGCAGTTCCTGTCTGGCCAGCGGGAGACGCTGGCGGTCTGACGAGTCCACCACATACACCAGGATGTCCGCCTTCCTCAGGTACTCCAACCAATAGCACCGCAGCTCCTGGTCACCCCCGACTACAGCACAGAAACACAGTATTCATGTTGTTTTACCGTCGTCAATATCGCACTCCTATACTCTGACGTTAGCATCGCCAGGCTAGGGTGCTAGCACAGAAACACAGTATTCATGTTGTTTTACCGTCGTCAATATCGCAGTCCTATACTCTGACGTTAGCATCGCTAGGCTAGGGTGCTAGCACAGAAACACAGTATTCATGTTGTTTTACCTTCGTCAATATCGCACTCCTATACTCTGACGTTAGCATCGCCAGGCTAGGGTGCTAGCACAGAAACAGAGTATTCATGTTGTTTTACCTTCGTCAATATTGTACTCCTATACTCTGACGTTAGCATCGCCAGGCTAGGGTGCTAGCACAGAAACACAGTATTCATGTTGTTTTACCTTCGTCAATATCGCACTCCTATACTCTGACGTTAGCATCGCTAGGCTAGGGTGCTAGCACAGGCAGCAGCAATAGCATGCTTGTTCTGGACTATAAAACTGATAGTTTGAGATAAGTTTGTGATGTTTACGTAGAAGCAGGATCCCGATCAAAGAGCTCCATGGATATCTGCTGCTTCATGGACCCCAGAGGGCTGTGACGATGGGAAGAGATCTTATTCATCTGCTGAACTAATGGCTCCCAAAATAATTCAGAAGGCAGCATCCAGATAACAGGCAGTCCTCACATCTTCTGCAGCCTCGCTGAACTCATTTCAAACGATCAGGCAGATGTCTGCTTCATCTGAAGTTGTGCTTTTATTTTGAGTTGAGTTTTATAATCAAATAATATGATTTATGTAATCCATAGGTTTATATAATCAATATGTAATCCATAGTCTAATCTAATCAATAATCAACTTCATACTCTAAACTAATGCAATCCATAATATAATATAATCCATAATGTAAACCATAGTATAATCTAATGAAATCCATAGTCTAATCTAATCCATAATCCATAATCAACCCTCATCTAGTCTCATCTAGTCTACTCTAATCACGCTCTGAATCCACACTAATCTAAACTAATCCCTAATCCAGTCAACTCTCATCTGGTCTCATCTAGTCTCCTCTAGTCTCTAGTCTCCTCTAGTCTCCTCTAGTCTCTAGTCTCCTCTAGTCTCTAGTTTCCAGTCTCCTCTAGTCTCCTCTAGTCTCCTCTAGTCTACTCTAGTCTCTAGTCTCCTCTAGTCTCCTCTAGTCTCCTCTAGTCTACTCTAGTCTCTAGTCTCCTCTAGTCTCCTCTAGTCTCTAGTCTCCAGTCTCCTCTAGTCTCCTCTAGTCTCCTCTAGTCTACTCTAGTCTCTAGTCTACTCTAGTCTACTCTAGTCTCTAGTTTCCAGTCTCCTCTAGTCTCCTCTAGTCTACTCTAGTCTCTAGTCTCCTCTAGTCTCCTCTAGTCTCCTCTAGTCTACTCTAGTCTCTAGTCTCCTCTAGTCTCCTCTAGTCTCCTCTAGTCTCCAGTCTCCTCTAGTCTCCTCTAGTCTCCTCTAGTCTCCTCTAGTCTACTCTAGTCTCTAGTCTCCTCTAGTCTCCTCTAGTCTCTAGTCTCCTCTAGTCTCCTCTAGTCTACTCTAGTCTCCTCTAGTCTCCTCTAGTCTCCTCTAGTCTACTCTAGTCTACTCTAGTCTCCTCTAGTCTCCTCTAGTCTCCTCTAGTCTCCTCTAGTCTACTCTAGTCTCCTCTAGTCTCCTCTAGTCTACTCTAGTCTCTAGTCTACTCTAGTCTACTCTAGTCTCCTCTAGTCTCCTCTAGTCTACTCTAGTCTCTAGTCTACTCTAACCACGCTCTGATCCACACCAGCGGAGATTTCTTCAAAGGAACCCTCGTGGGTCAGCATCTGGCATCTCCATGGAGGCGGTTGCTAGGTAACAGGAGTGGGATGTGGTTTGGGCTGATGTCGTTGGGGGGGTAGGTAAACAGCTGATGTGTTTGCTGACTAACGTCGGTCTGTTGCCCCAACAACCTGCCTCTCCCAGAGGTCTGTGGTTCATTTGGTTTGAATGAAGGCCTCGTAAACCCAGAGAAAACAATCCTTTACGCCCATAAGCCTCTGAACCAGGGAAGACAACAGAGACGAGTCTCAAAGCTGGCATTTAGGACGGTCCCTTGGGCTCAGTTAGGGGTCTTGGTGGCGTGAGACTCGATGCCCTCAGTGGGACTTCTACCGTGAAGGGACCGTCCGACAATATATTGTACTATTTATGTATTACACTTATGAGCCAAGGTTTTAGCCAATCCTCTTTACCTTAATGTTATCTGTCTGTCTCCATGTCTGTCTGTCACCATCATGGGGCCTTTCTCACACACGTCGCGTTCCATTATACGTGGGAACTGGGAATTTCTGACTGGTCAGTGTGGCTGCCCACAGCGTTAAAGTGTTACTGCTAGAACTTGACATTACATGATGTGCTTTAATCACATCAATAGACAGATGACTTATTTCAACCTATTGCATTAAAATACATAGTTATTGTGTCGTTATTAGCTGTGTTAAAAGGGGAATCCCATCGTAACGTTGCTATGGACAAGGATTCCATGTTTGGATTGAGTTTTTCCGACTTCAAACTTTAGCTGGAAGCGTTTCCGACGCCCACTGAGAACCAACATGGCGGTTGTTCCTAGAAGGACAAGTTGTAGTTCTAAAGGAAGAGGTTGTAGTTCTACAAGTCGTCTTACCTTCCAGGAAGTCCAGGTGGTGGGCGGAGCCCCGCAGGCTCATGAAGTTGAAGCCTCTGGTTGGACGGCGCTGGACTGGCCTGGTGACGCCCCCCGGAGCCCCGCCCCCCGGAGCCCCGCCCCCTAAGGTGAGACACTGCAATAGGCTGCTCTTCCCGGCGCCGTCCAATCCCAGGACCAGCACCTGCTGCTTCTTTTCCTCTGCCCTCAACTCCTGGGGGTCGAAGGTCAGGGTCATTAAGAGCAAGACGCACTAACCCCTACCTGCTCCTCGATGACAGGGATCTGTGTTCACTGTCTAACCCCTACCTGCTCCTCAATGACAGGGATCTGTGTTCACTGTCTAACCCCTACCTGCTCCTCGATGACAGGGATCTGTGTTCACTGTCTAACCCCTACCTGCTCCTCGATGACAGGGATCTGTGTTCACTGTCTAACCCCTACCTGCTCCTCGATGACAGGGATCTGTGTTCACTGTCTAACCCCTACCTGCTCCTCAATGACAGGGATCTGTGTTCACTGTCTAACCCCTACCTGCTCCTCAATGACAGGGATCTGTGTTCACTGTCTAACCCCTACCTGCTCCTCGATGACAGGGATCTGTGTTCACTGTCTAACCCCTACCTGCTCCTCGATGACAGGGATCTGTGTTCACTGTCTAACCCCTACCTGCTCCTCGATGAGTCATTGTGGATAAAGCGTCTGCTGGATGATGTAATCATTCTTGTATCAATGAAGTGACATTGTCCTGTGTGTGCGGAGCCACAGAGAGAATATGAGAGAGAATAAGAAGGGGATAGAAAGTCCTTCAATCATTTAGTTTCACTGCTCTCTCTCTCTTTCTCTTTCTTTCTCAATTCAATATTCTGAATTAGGGTTTGAAAGAAAGGGAGGAAGAGAGCAGTGAGACTGAAGGAGAATGGAGACAGTGATGTTAGCAGACTGAAGGAGAATGGAGACAGTGATGTTAGCAGACTGAAGGAGAATGGAGACAGTGATGTTAGCAGACTGAAGGAGAATGGAGACAGTGATGTTAGCAGACTGAAGGAGAATGGAGACAGTGATGTTAGCAGACTGAAGGAGAATGGAGACAGTGATGTTAGCAGACTGAAGGAGAATGGAGACAGTGATGTTAGCAGACTGAAGGAGAAGGGAGACAGTGATGTTAGCAGACTGAAGGAGAATGGAGACAGTGATGTTAGCAGACTGAAGGAGAAGGGAGACAGTGATGTTAGCAGACTGAAGGAGAATGGAGACAGTGATGTTAGCAGACTGAAGGAGAAGGGAGACAGTGATGTTAGCAGACTGAAGGAGAATGGAGACAGTGATGTTAGCAGTCTCTATTCAGCATTACAGCCTCGCTTCAGCACACATGTTCACATAATCAGCCATTCACACCACATATTAAGCCACTCACACAACATATTAAGCCATTCACACCACATATTAAGCCACTCACACCAGATATTCAGCATTCACACCCATTCTTCACCAATTCATAGCAGATATTCACCCAGTCAGACGTAGCATAACAAAAATCTGTCTGCTCTGTATTTATCTCCTGTTCAATACTGACTTCTGATTGGATAACACCAGATATGGTCGAGAGTGTACTGTGTTGGGGGAGGTGTGTGTGTGTGTGTGTGTGTGTGTGTGTGTGTGTGTGTGTGTGTGTGTGTGCATATTAACACAGTCCAAAAATTACATATTTTACTGGATAAGGTGTGTATCTATAAAAACTATAAAACATATGCACGTACACACACACACACACACACACACACACACACCTTGGTAACATTGGAGTTCATATATTCACAGAAAGTTTCAGAAAGAATCCAGAGGTTTTAAAACAACCCGTTTGAAATTGAAATGAGCTGCTAATCTGTGATGTGAGAAGGCTAACGTCTTCACTCTATCTCCCAAGCGCTAAACCAATACAACTGATTGGCTCCTGACGGGCTGAAATAACACCAAACACCGCGTCGGTTCTGTTATTCAACAGTCATAATCATCCCCCATCCCTGTCTTCATCACCATCTTAGACAGTACTCTTCATCGACATCATAAAGACTCACATCGTCCGCATACAGGCCCTGCTGCCTACCTCAACTGTAGAGCAAGGCATTAACACTGCCGGGGTATGGGTGCGATTCCTACTGGCAATTATTCACTCACTGTAAGATGTGTAATAGAAGGGCCATAATGAAAAGTATTTATATACATGTAGGCCTATTTCTATTTATGTTTTCATATTCCTGTATTCATATCATTTATATCCATTTCTTTATATTCATGACTTTCTGTTTATTGACGTCTCTGTCGTTATGGTGAAACGTGTCCGTGTTAACACAGCTCACGCTAGTTCTGCCAGTCTATAACACCGGCGGACTGGCCCCAGCCGCTGGTCCTCACCTCGGTCAGCATGCTGTACTCGGCCTGGGGGGTCCACAGCTTCCTCTGGTAGAAGAAGTTGATCGCGAGGAACAGCGCGGAGCCCAGAGCAGCCGCCGCGGCCGACAGAGCGATGGACACATGGCGCAGAAAAACCATGAGAGACCCGGGACTGGACGGCTAGCGACGGGTCTGTCCGGACACACGGACGGCTGTCTCTGGGTGGGCGGCGACCACAAAGTTGGGAGCCGGTGTTGGTGGGTTTGTGCCGAGACTGATCCCGCGTGGACCGGACTCTGTGCGGGTATGTGGAGGGAGTAGTAGAGATACAGTGAACCTGCAGGAGAGATCGTCCCTCCTCTGTAAGGGCAGGGCTTAAAGCCAACCGAGAGGCAGGCTGTGGAGGGAGGTCTGCTCGCTCTGCACCGATCGGCTCTTCATCGAATTTCCCAAAGTAGCGGTGATGCTTTTCCTCGTCGATGCTTCTCCTTTCTTGCAGCAATGTGCTGCATTCCCCGTCCCTGGTCCTATTCTCGTTAGCGGTCGCACTTTATGTTTTCTCTTTTTGCCTTTTTCTTTCTTGCTGTTCAGAAACAACAAACCCACGCGTGCTTTCGACCGGTGCCAGTCCGCTGCTGTCCGAGGCTCCACTGACATCATCTCTCTGAAGTCCAGGAGAACGGCGAGAAAAAGCCACTACATGAACAAAGAATTGTACTCAGAAACAAGGCGTAATCATCGAGTCTGTCACAACATCGCTTTATTGACTGGAAACGACGAGAAACTAACAACAAGCAGAATCTTTCTTTATTCCTGACTCAACACACGTGGCCACTAGGGGGCGCTGGAGGACTGTACAAGACAGATTGACTTTATCATAGGAGTATTATAATAGTTTAATTACTATTATATACGATTATTGTATAAAGTATTTTTTATACTATTATTATGAATCCATCCGTCTCCTACTAACGAGTTGAAAAACCATATGGTAACCACAGTCTATAAAACCTCCAGTTGTAAAAGACAGAGAAAGATAATGCATAGATATAGAGAGAGCAATAGCCTATAGTGGAGTCTATGAAAGAGAGATACATAGATATAGCTATTAGATATAGCTGTATCTATATCTATATATAGTTATATAGAGAGAGCGCTACACAGATATATATATATAGCTATAGCTATTAGATATAGATATAGCTATATATATCTATATATAGTTATCTAGAGAGAGAGCTACACATATATAGATATTAGATATAACTATATCTAATATTTATATCTATATATAGTTATAGGTATAGCTATTTCTATATCTATATATAGTTATATATATATATAGGGAGAGATACATAGATATAGCTATAGCTATTATATATAGATATAGCTATATCTATATATAGTTATATATATATATATAGAGAGAGAGAGCGAGAGAGAGAGATGATACATATATATGCTATATATATATCTACATATATACATATATATATATATATATATATTATATAGATAGATATAGATATAGCTATATAGAATGTATATATATATTTCAGATACAGATGTAGAGAGACAGAGATAGAGAGACAGACAGACAGACAGACACCCACACACCACAGAGAGATAGAGAGACAGAGACAGAGACTCTCAGAGACAGAGACAGAGAGAGAGACACTCACAGAGAGAGACAGAGACAAGAGACACCTATCACCTCGTCAGACACCACATCGTCACCTTCTACCCAACTCTCTACTCTGCCCCCCCCCCCCTCCTTCGTCATTCTCCTCCCCCCCCAACACGCCCCTCCCTTTTCTCGAGTCTCCTGCCCCCACCCCCCACTCCCCCCATGCACTCTCTGGATCCTAGTATCGGTCTCAACCTAGTCCTTGCTGGTCTGTCTAGCTGGGTCTCTCTAACTAGTCCTGGCTTTTTTCTCTGGTTTCTCCTTCTCTGGGTTCCTCTACTATTTTTTAACTGTTCTATCTCTTTTGCTCTCTCTGATCTCTCTTGGATCTCTCTCTCCTTCTACCTCTATCTTGGGTTTTTCTCTTCTCCTCTTCCTCTGAAAAGAATGCTTATGATTCAAACTTTCTTCATTGGCTTCCAACAAGTGGCTAGAGTCATCGGGAAACAAGTGTGTTCGGGGATCAAACTTTACTCACTTACCGAAGAGCTGAATGTGACTGAACGCCGATGTGGATCAGTGGACTCAAAAGGATAGAAAAGGGCACTGAAGCGCCGTCGGATGGGGGAGGCATAACCAGGAAGGAGGCCGCTGGGTTGGGAGGAAGCCCGGAAGGATTCTTTGGTGATTTACTGACATGCCCAGGAAGAGCAGCCACCGCCCGCAACTTTCTATCTTACATATCACACACACACAGACACACTCACACACACACACACACACACACATACACACACACACACACACACACACACACCCACACACAATCACACACACACACACACACACACACATATCACAACCCTTGGGCCACCAGTCTGGATCGAATCCCCTGAACTGGGTTCAACACACACGACACACAACACACACACACAACACCTACAACACACCCTACCACTCACCGACACTTAACTGTGGCGCAAACAACCCTAACACACCTCTCTCTGGCTTCTATACCCCTCTCTCTAGTCTAACCCCTACCGCTCCTTAACCTGAGATCCCCCCCCTGTACTGACCCCTACCTGCTCCTTAACGAAATGACCTGTATCTCCTGTACTGTCTCTGTACACTAACCTAGCTCCTTAATGACCTGTCTCTGTACTGTCTAACCCTACCTGCTCCTTAATGACCTGTCTCTGTCCTACCTGCTCCTTAAAGACCTGTCTCTGTTCTATAACTGTCTTTAATGAAGTGATCTGGATGATCGACTAGTCTCTATGGATCCTGGACGCGGATCCTAAGAAGTGATCTCAAGTGAGGGGTCTTGGGGTGGATGCTCATTCTGTGATCCTCTGGGAGTGCATTGCTTAATGAGTTCAAACTGGTTCCTTGATACATGAACAAAGTGCTTCAGCTTCTAAACACCAGTGGCTAGTCATCAACTCGGGAATGAAGTTGTGTTCAAGTGCAAACTATTTCACTTAGAAACCGTCCACTCTGTTCCGACTACATCTGGGACTGAGCTCGGTGTGTGAAGTGAACGGGACGATGTGGATTACCGCCTGATCTGGACCGCAAAGGATCTCAAAATGAAGAAGAGCACTGAAGCGCCGTCCCGGATGGGGGAGGCAGTAACCACGGGGCCAGGCTGGATAGTACTGGGTTAGAGGATTTCTTTGGGGGGTATTTGATGGAGACTCGTCTGACATGCCCAGGAAGGAGCAGCCACTGCCCCAGGGTTGGGAGGAAGCCCGCGACTTTGACGGGAAAGTTTACTACATTGATCACATCCACCAGGCCACCAGCTGGATCGACCCCAGAGACAGGTAACACACACACACACACACACACACACACACACACACACACACACACACACACACACACACACACACACACACACACACACACACACACACACACACACACACACACACCAGTATCAACTTGGCTTGGGACAGTCAGGGTTTTTGAATCCCAGCTGAAAGGTTCTGGGTTCAATCCCCAATGTCCAGTCTAACTGTAGGCATCCTAGAGCAAGATGACCCCTAACCCCTACCTGCTCCTTAATGACCTGTCTCTGTACTGTCTAACCCCTACCTGCTCCTTAATGACCTGTCTCTGTACTGTCTAACCCCTAGCTGCTCCTTAATGACCTGTCTCTGTACTGTCTAACCCCTACCTGCTCCTTAATGACCTGTCTCTGTACTGTCTAACCCCTACCTCCTCCTTAATGACCTGTCTCTGTACTGTCTAACCCCTACCTGCTCCTTAAAGACCTGTCTCTGTACTGTCTAACCCCTACCTGCTCCTTAATGACCTGTCTCTGTACTGTCTAACCCCTACCTGCTCCTTAATGACCTGTCTCTGTACTGTCTAACCCCTACCTGCTCCTTAATGACCTGTCTCTGTACTGTCTATTGTCTATTATACTGTCTATTATAAAAACATCTATAAATTGTACCTAAGGGTTAATAATATTTGGTTTGGTGGTCTACGCCTCACAGATGAATGAAGATGTTTCCCTGGTTGGTGATTGTCTGCGGGGGTCGGGGTTAGGTGATGTGTGGTTGTAGTGACTAGGAACCCACTGTATGGAGGTAGTGGAGGGACCCTTTCCACCAGGGAAGGTTCCAGGTCGGATTCCCTGAGAGGTACCCTCACCTCCTCATAACAGGAGGGGTTTCATGTGGTGGGACAGGAGGCACCGCTTCATATTTCACTGGGGTCATGTGGTGTGGGTTAGGGTTAGGGTTAGGGCCCACTCCCACAGCATCCCAATCTGGACAACCACAACATGAGCTCCACCAATCACAAAGAACAGGGAAGCATGCAGGGTAGAGCATCTATGGTAGAGCATGCAGGTGTAAATCATCTATGGTAGAGCATGCAGGTGTATAGCATCTATGGTAGAGCATGCAGGTGTATAGCATCTATGGTAGAGCATGCAGGTGTATAGCATCTATGGTAGAGCATGCAGGTGTATAGGATCTATGGTAGAGTATGCAGGTGTATAGCATCTATGGTAGAGTATGCAGGTGTAAAGCATCTATGGTAGAGCATGCAGGTGTATAGCATCTATGGTAGAGCATGCAGGTGTATAGCATCAATGGTAGAGCATGCAGGTGTATAGCATCTATGGTAGAGCATGCAGGTGTATAGCATCTATGGTAGAGCATGCAGGTGTATAGCATCTAGGGTAGAGCATGCAGGTGTATAGCATCTATGGTAGAGCATGCAGGTGTATAGCATCTATGGTAGAGCATGCAGGTGTATAGCATCTATGGTAGAGCATGCAGGTGTATAGCATCTAGGGTAGAGCATGCAGGTGTATAGCATCTATGGTAGAGCATGCAGGGTAGAGCATGCAGGCGTAATAGGCTTAACATACATAGCGGGGTCTAGCAGCTCAGGCGCTCCACAGAGCGCTGGTTACACAAGGCTCCTTGTAGGTTCCTAGAGACCCCCAGACTTTGATACCAAATCCTTTAATGGCCCTGAATTCCTCCAGGCTTACAGCCAGCTTTGTTTTTTTCCAACTGCTTCTTTGCTTGGCCCACTGAGGACATGGCTCTGAAACTAAAAGATGGCTTTACCACGGTAACCCCCTAATAAAGGAACAGTTAGAGAACACACGATGATCAAAACACAGCTTGGCGGAAATATTCCTTTTGCTGTGCGTTTTGTTGCGCAGGTGTTGGGCTATGACTCCGCCTCAGGGAGTCTGAGGTGTTTGGCAAATATTTCAGTGTGAGCGATGCACAACAGCATCATTGAGTTCAGGTGGTGGCGGGAACGTACAAGTACATACTTTACATACTTGTAGTTCACCATGACACATGACTCCGAGCCCAAAACAAGGAGAATCTGTGTATGGATCAGGACTGTGTTATATGAAGTGTGTTTCTACAGATACATGCACAGGCATTATGTGAACCCCCCCCCCCCCAAATGAAGAGCTCATACACAGCCTGTCTGTGGGCTCTGGCCCCTCCCTACCTGGTACTTTATCATTCCCAGAGCGGTCTCGACTGAATCCGGATGGACCGAGCTTGTCCTGCAGCATAGGACTGTTTCCTAGGCTACAGGGTGTCATGGTGCTTCTCTGGTAGGACTGTTTCCTAGGCTACAGGCTGTCATGGTGCTTCTCTGGTAGGACTGTTTCCTAGGCTACAGGCTGTCATGGTGCTTCTCTGGTAGGACTGTTTCCTAGGCTACAGGGTGTCATGGTGCTTCTCTGGTAGGACTGTTTCCTAGGCTACAGGCTGTCATGGTGCTTCTCTGGTAGGACTGTTTCCTAGGCTACAGGCTGTCATGGTGCTTCTCTGGTTTAATCGCCTGCCTTAGCTGCTTCTTCATAAACAGCCAACATGGTTTGTGGGTAATCATGGTAAACCGTTTGTGATGATTAGAAGGTTTGGTCAAAGCATTTAAAGTAATTTCTTTAACCTGGTAGTCATCGGTAGACCAGTCTGCTGGGGGCTGTAGATCCAGGACATTAAATCATGCACTTTGCGGTTGGAAACTGTTACACATGCATGAATACCATGCACTCATGTTAATTACTACTGCTCTTTATCATGACTACAATCTGCTGGTCACCATGCAGTCCACCACAAACCAGCCATCCATCCAGCTATCGCTGCCTGGTGGACACCAGGGAGTTCTAGCATCTAGCTCGTGGAACATCACAGGTTGTTTCCACTGGTTGGAGGGAATAGCAGCAGAATAGCATGGTCACTTAAAATGGCAACAGATGAAAAGTTCAGCCTGAAAGTAACTAAAAGTAACTTAATGTTTAAGTAACTTTAAGAGCATGAACATTAATTAGACTTTCGGTAACTTTCCTACATTTGTTGGTTTTCAGCCTAACTTTACATTCGAATAAATAAGGTCAGGCAATTTGTAATTAGACTATTGAAGGCTGGCGCATTGTCATTCGATGCACCATAAGGAGAGGTTGTTTGTGTAATTGAAGGTATCTGGGTTCCTGGTTAGTGTGTTGTGTTTGTACATTCCTTAGTCTGCCATATTGTCCTTCCACCCCCTGTGGCGACGCACCCAACACATTCTACCAGCTGAAAGGAATGTTATCTGACAGTCACCACGTTGAGGGAGAGAGGGAGAGAGAGGGAGAGAGGGAGAGAGAGAGGGAGGGAGGGAGGGAGGGAGAGGGGAGATATGTTTTTGATTTGCAGAAGGCTTTGTTGTTTTTATTTTTTATTTTTGGTTTTTATTGTGTGAAGTTCACACCAATAAAGCATATATAATTTGAACTTGTACAGATAAATAGAGCGACAGAGATGAAGAGAGAATTAAAGAAGAGAGAGGTGTGTGTTGGGCGGGGGGGTTGAACCTTGAACAACGATGAAACATATTTCAATGCCTGATGATTAAAGAGGTGAGGAATGTATATTGCACTCTCTGACTCACTGCATACCGCTGCCTTGTGAGCTATGCTACGCGAGAGCTATGCTACCTAGTGAGCCATGCTACCTAGTGAGCCATGCTACCTAGTGAGCTATGGTATGCTGCCTAGTGAGCTATGCTGCCTTGGGAGCTATGCTACGCGAGAGCTATGCTACCTAGTGAGCCATGCTACCTAGTGAGCCATGCTACCTAGTGAGCTATGGTATGCTGCCTAGTGAGCTATGCTGCCTTGTGAGCTATGCTACGCGGTGAGCTATGCTACCTAGTGAGCTATGCTGCCTTGTGAGCTATGCTACGCGAGAGCTATGCTACCTAGTGAGCCATGCTACCTAGTGAGCCATGCTACCTACTGAGCCATGCTACCTAGTGAGCTATGGTATGCTGCCTAGTGAGCTATGCTGCCTTGTGAGCTATGCTACGCGGTGAGCTATGCTACCTAGTGAGCTATGCTGCCTTGTGAGCTATGCTACGCGGTGAGCTATGCTACCTAGTGAGCCATGCTACCTAGTGAGCCATGCTACCTAGTGAGCTATGGTATGCTGCCTAGTGAGCTATGCTACCTAGTGAGCCATGCTACCTAGTGAGCTATGCTATGCTTCCTAGTGAGCTATGCTATGCTTCCTAGTGAGCTATGCTACGCGGTGAGCTATGCTACCTAGTGAGCTATGCTGCCTTGTGAGGTATGCTACGCGGTGAGCTATGCTACCTAGTGAGCTATGCTGCCTTGTGAGCTATGCTACGCGGTGAGCTATGCTACCTAGTGAGCCATGCTACCTAGTGAGCCTTGCTACCTAGTGAGCTATGGTATGCTGCCTAGTGAGCTATGCTGCCTTGTGAGCTATGCTACGCGGTGAGCTATGCTACCTAGTGAGCTATGCTACGCGGTGAGCTATGCTACCTAGTGAGCCATGCTACCTAGTGAGCCATGCTACCTAGTGAGCTATGGTATGCTGCCTAGTGAGCTATGCTACCTAGTGAGCCATGCTACCTAGTGAGCTATGCTATGCTTCCTAGTGAGCTATGCTATGCTTCCTAGTGAGCTATGCTATGCTGCCTAGTGAGCTATGCTACCTAGTGAGCCATGCTACCTAGTGAGCTATGCTATGCTGCCTAGTGAGCTATGCTGCTTAGTGAGCCATGCTACCTAGTGAGCCATGCTACCTAGTGAGCCATGCTACCTAGCGAGCCATGCTACCTAGTGAGCTATGGTATGCTGCCTAGTGAGCTATGCTACCTAGTGAGCCATGCTACCTAGTGAGCTATGCTATGCTTCCTAGTGAGCTATGCTATGCTTCCTAGTGAGCTATGCTATGCTGCCTAGTGAGCTATGCTACCTAGTGAGCCATGCTACCTAGTGAGCTATGCTATGCTGCCTAGTGAGCTATGCTGCTTAGTGAGCCATGCTACCTAGTGAGCCATGCTACCTAGTGAACTATGTCAGGTGGTGTTACCATGGCGGTGGAGGAGCCAGCAGGGGGTGGTTTACTCACATGCTTGTGAGCGCGTGTGTTCAGCTAAAATGTGCACGCACATTCTTTCCCAGCCAGTACAACTGGATTAACCGGTCGCGCGGCTAGCTCCCGGCGGTTATGTCCCGGCGGCTAGTTGAGAGTGCTAGGCTCTGCTAACCGCTCTCGCCGCTATCTCCCGGCGGCTAGGTGAGAGTGCTGGGCTCTGCTAACCGGTTGCGCGGCTAGCTCCCGGCGGCTAGGTGAGAGTGCTGGGCTCTGCTAACCGGTTGCCCGGCTAGCTCCCAGCGGCTAGGTGAGAGTGCTGGGCTCTGCTAACCGGTGGCGTGGCTAGCTCCCGGCGGCTAGGTGAGAGTGCTGGGCTCTGCTAACCGGTGGCGTGGCTAGCTCCCGGCGGCTAGGTGAGAGTGCTGGGCTCTGCTAACCGGTGGCGTGGCTAGCTCCCGGCGGCTAGGTGAGAGTGCTGGGCTCTGCTAACCAGTTGCGCGGCTAGCTATCGGCGGTAAGCTCCCGGCGGCTAGGTGAGATTGCTAGGCTCTGCTAACCGTTCGCGCAGCTAGCTCCCGGCGGCTAGGTGAGAGTGCTGGGCTCTGCTAACCGGTTGCGCGGCTAGCTCCCGGCGGCTAGCTCCCGGCGGCTAGGTGAGAGTGCTGGGCTCTGCTAAGTCAACAAGCGGAACATCAGCCCAGGCTCTCAAGCTACTGACACAAAACACAAGATGCACCCCTAGCTGTACACAAGCCCCCGACCTCCTCCCAGTTAAACCATCAGGACTGACCCCCAGTGTCTCTCTCTCTCTCTCTCTCTCTCTCTCTCTCGCTCTCGCTCTCGCTCTCGCTCTCGCTCTCGCTCTCGCTCCTCTCTGTCTCTCTCTCTCTCTCTCTCTCTGTGTCTGTCTGTGTGATAATGGGGATCTCTCTGAGTCTCATTCATTATTTAGCAGTAAAGGATCCAGTTAGCTACACAATGCTGTGTTTTCTTTGGTGTGAGTATGTGGTGATATTTGTGTGTGTTTGGGAATATGTGCTGATGTTTGTGTGTGTTTGTGTTCAGCTTTGTTGACTAAACCACTTTGAATATTTAAATATTGCGTATTTAGCAGGGCAACAACAGTCAGGACAAGCAGTACTGGAGCACCAGATGAATGCTGCCCCCTGGTGGAGAAACACAGCAGAACCACATGTTATGGTCAGGGTACCGTTGGGATTTGATTGACATCTACTGTGGCAACCCGGCTCGGCTATTTGGTCGTGTCCCCCCAGTGAACACAAGCCAGAAGTCTAATTTTAATTTAGTTTAAGCCAGGAAGCCAAGAGGGCGTATTTATTCAACCGTAAATTATGCTGGTTAGGCCGTGCCTACCATAAAACAAAAGTGGCCGAGATACACGCGGCCGAGCGCCGCGTGTATCTCGTATTTGCATAAGTAATATCATCGTCGTGAACACAAGAAGAGGACTTCCCAGTGAGGCTGTATCTCGTCTCGTTCATGAGGGAATCACCCGCCACCTTAGCCGTCTTAGCTGTGCAGGAGTCCAGCGCGAGGCCACTTCCTGATCAGATCACCCCCGTTCTGTTGTCCCCTGGTTAGCGTCACAGAGGGGGGATAGTACCAGAACTCCTCTGAAGTGTCCTCCTGCTTGTGAAGGAGAGATCTGGCCTCATGTAGCCCTCCCCAGCCTTCCTCACCTCATCGTCTGGGACCTTTTCAAAGTCTGAGATGAAACTATTCAAATATTATAATGCATAAATTGTAAATAAAGGAATTTGTTTTCATCACGACATGATTTTCATCATGCTGACATGGACAAACATTTTTAAGTCCATCATTATTATGCTCAAGCTTATATCAAGCTTTAGGATTTTGAGTCTCACATGTCCACAGCTGCTGCATGATCTGCTGTTATGCTACAACTTGTCTCTTGCATCACATGCTGCCAGGACGTCTCCTATCTCTTCAGCCACAACACAACTTCCTTTTTACATATATTCCATGTAGCTGCATTTTCATCGCATTTAGTAAAGTCGTGTAGATACATTGGGGATTGAACCCAGAACCTTTCAGCTGGGATTCAAAAACCCTGACTGTCCCAAGCCAAGTTGATACTGTGTGTGTGTGTGTGTGTGTGTGTGTGTGTGTGTGTGTGTGTGTGTGTGTGTGTGTGTGTGTGTGTGTGTGTGTGTGTGTGTGTGTGTGTGTGGGTGGGGAGAGGGTTGTGTGTGTGATGGAATGCAGTTGGTTGGGGGGGTTCTGGCATTCCATTCTTGGTACTGATGAATCACCGTGGCAACCCCCTGTGTGTGTGTGTGTAGGATTCGTTCGGAGGGGTAGCTGGTGTGGGTGGGGGAGACTGAAGGTCTTCAGACAGATAA
>JACYXH010000300.1:1715000-1735000 GCA_026745465.1 Lota lota | reverse complement strand
CCTAACACACACCCCCACCCTAACACACACCCCCACCCTAACACACACCCCCACCCTAACACACACCCCCACCCTAACACACACCCCCACCCTAACACACACCCAGAGCAAGGCTCTGACGGAGAGGTGAGACCCCCACCCTAACACACACCCCACCCTAACACACACCCCCACCCTAACACACACCCCCACCCTAACACACACCCCACCCTAACACACACCCCCACCCTAACACACACCCCCACCCTAACACACACCCCACCCTAACACACACCCCCACCCTAACACACACCCCCACCCTAACACACACCCCCACCCTAACACACACCCAGAGCAAGGCTCTGACGGAGAGGTGAGACCCCCACCCTAACACACACCCCACCCTAACTCACACCCCCACCCTAACACACACCCAGAGCAAGGCTCTGACCGAGAGGTGAGACCCCCACCCTAACACACACCCCCACCCTAACACACACCCCCACCCTAACACACACCCAGAGCAAGGCTCTGACGGAGAGGTGAGACCCCCACCCTAACGCACACCTCCACCCTCTGGCCAAGAGTTAAGACCTCACTATCAACCCAACACCATAGTCCCTCCTCCTCCTCCTCCTCCTCCTCCTCTGTGATCTCATGGTCCTTGTGGTTGTGTGCAGGCTGCGACTCCACTGTAAGAGGAACAAGCTGGTCAGAGACCTGGAGTCTTCTGTACGCCTGGCTGCTTCGCTACACACCCAGCTGAAGAGGTACGCGCGCACACAGACACGCACACGGACACGCACACGGACACGCACACACAGACAAACACATGCACGCAGACACACACAGCACAAAAGGTACAGACTAACACACATACGCAGCCTCAAAATGTACCTACACACTGGCATAGCTCCAGAGGTACACAAAAACACACACACATCCACGTCAAAATGTGCGCTTGCCTGCGACAGCCTAGTGAGTGTGTGTAAATATTTGCGAGAGCTTGTTGGTCTTGTTCTTAGCGATGCGGTGGTGCTGAAGCTTTAGTTGACATATGATCATAACGATTATGTGAACAGTTGGCAGTGTGTTGTCACAAAGCAGTTTGGCTAGCCCGTTAGACACTGTTAGCTCAGTGGAGACCGACCCCGCCCTGTCTCCACTCAGCTGACCTCTGACCTCCACCTGTCTCCTAACCTCTGACCTCCAGCCTGTCGGCCAGCACGCTGTCCTGCTCGTCGGGCAGCAGCCGTGGCTCCCTGGCGACCACGTGGTCGCTAGGCTCCGCCTCCTCGCTGAGCTTCAGCGACCTGTACCTGGAGCGCTCGCCGGACATGGACCCCGACCTGCACAACAAGCTGGAGCTGCTGCTGGGAGGGGGCTTCCGGCCCTCCATGGCCATCACCACCATCCACGAGCACGAGGGCCCCGGGGGGCCCCCGGCCCCGCTCCCCACCCCGTGCTCGGGGTCCCCGGAGGCGGGGTCGTCACGCCTACAGGCGCTGAGGTTGACGGAGACGCCCCTGTCCGTCAGCTCCCTGTCTCCCCGCTCCTCCCTCTCCTCCCTCTCTCCCCCCTGCTCCCCGCTTGCCACGGCCTCCTTCCTCACCCCGGGGGAGGAGGAGGAGGAGGAGGAGGAGGAGGAGGGGCCGCAGGAGCACAGAGGAGGTGCTGGAGGAGAGGACGAGGAGGAAGAGGACCTGATGGAGACCGCCACGCAGGGAGGAGAACTAAGAGGTAGAAGACCACCAACCTGTCTGTCTGTCTGTCTGTCTGTCTGTCTGTCTGTCTGTCTGTCTGTCTGTCTACCTTTCTGTCTGTCTGTCTGTCTGTCTGTCTGTCTACCTTTCTGTCTGTCTGCCTGTCTGTCTGTCTGTCTGTCTACCTTTGTCTGTCTGTCTGTCTGTCTGTCTACCTTTGTCTGTCTGTCTGCCTGCCTGCCTGTCTGTCTGTCTGCAGCCCTGTAATTGTAGATAATCTCCCTCTGTCAACGGTGCTACTACTGTGTGTGTGTGTGTGTGTGTGTGTGTGTGTGTGTGTGTGTGTGTGTGTGTGTGTGTGTGTGTGTGTGTGTGTGTGTGTGTGTGTGTGTGTGTGTGTGTGTGTGTGTGTTCTACTATAAGTATTGTTATTGCAGAGGGATTATCACTGAGTCGTCTAAATGGTGACACCGCCCCTACACACACTTTGTTTCCTTAGCAACAGGCTAGAGCATTGCAAAACATAGCACTTAGAACTTAGAACGTGAACTTGGAACGTGAACTCTGAACTTAGAACGTGAACTCTGAACTTAGAACGTGAACTCTGAACTTGGAACGTGAACTCTGAACTTAGAACGTGAACTCTGAACTTAGAACGTGAACTCTGAACTTAGAACGTGAACTCTGAGATTGGTACTAATGAAAATGTCACGTTGTCATGTCAGGTTGTGTGTGTGTGCGTGTGGTTAGGGTGTGATCTGACCCTGGTTGTCATAGCAGCCAGGCGGGGTCCAGTGGACAGTGGAGACCCCCTGACCTCTGTATGACCTTGTGTGGAAGCAGACTAGATATACCATGAACTCTCTTTGAAACACTGTTCTATTTAAGTCTTATATTTGTTTTATGAGTTGTATCCTCCACATCCTCCTTCATTCATCACTGTTCCTTCTGCTTGTTTGTTTCCCCTCTCTCTCGCTCTGTACTCTCTTACTCTCTCTCCTCAGACTCTGCCCCTCCCCTCAGGGTCTCGGGGGCGGGGTCAAATAATGTAGGCGTGTCCTCTGCCGTGTCTGACGAATCAGTGGCCGGGGACAGTGGAGTGTATGAACCATCAGAACGCAGGTACTGTGTGTGTGTGTGTGTGTGTGTGGTTTGTATTCAAGTGTGTATCTGTGCTTGTCTGACTTTCTGTTTGTCTTGTCCTGCTTCCTGTGTATCTTGTCCTACTTCCTGTGTATCTTGTCCTACTTCCTGTGTATCTTGTCCTACTTCCTGTGTGTCTTGTCTGACTTCGTGTGTCTTGTCTGACTTCCTGTGTGTCTGGTCCTACTTCCTGTGTATCTTGTCCTACTTCCTGTGTGTTTGGTCTTACTTCCTGTGTGTCTTGTCTGACTTCCTGTGTGTCTGGTCCTACTTCCGGTGTGTCTTGTCTGACTTCCTGTGTGTCTTGTCTGACTTCCTGTGTGTCTGGCCCTTCTTCCTGTGTGTCTTGTCTGACTTCCTGTGTGTCTTGTCTGACTTCCTGTGTGTCTGGCCCTACTTCCTGTGTGGTTCCTCCAGGCCCTGGCAGCAGCCGTCCACCCTGCTCCCCGACGACGAGGCCTCGACTCTGGGCTGTGCTCAGGTCCAGCTGGGCCTGCGCTACCAGGACCAGCGCTTCAGCGTGGCCGTGCTGCAGCTGGCCAACTGCAGCGCCCTCTGTCTGCCGGAGGACCGCCACATGTAGGCTCCACACACCAGGTCCACATGAAGGCACCATGTTGTTCAGGCTACACCAGGTCCACATGAAGGCACCATGTTGTTCAGGCTACACCAGGTCCACATGAAGGCACCATGTTGTTCAGGCTACACCAGGTCCACATGAAGGCACCATGTTGTTCAGGCTACACCAGGTCCACATGAAGGCACCATGTTGTTCAGGCTACACCAGGTCCACATGAAGGCACCATGTTGTTCAGGCTACACCAGGTCCACATGAAGGCACCATGTTGTTCAGGGTTAGGGAACCTCTGTCAGGAACCCCTGAAGGAGCCCTGACCAGTGTGACGTGTTCTCCAGGTACGTGCGTGTGGTGGTGCTGCCGTGCTCGGGGAACGCCCGCTGCCTGTTCCGGACGCGGGCGTTCCCCCCGAAGCCCAGCCTGGAGGTCAACGAGGTCTTCGGCCTCAGCATGTCCCACAATGCACTGCGGCAGAAGACGCTGCGCGTGGACGTCTGCCACACCAGCAGTTCGGGTCGGGAGAGCTGCCTGGTAGGTTCTGACCACTTCCTGCTCTGCTCTTTCTACTTCATGCTTTGTTCTGACCACTTCCTGCTCTGCTCTTTCTACTTCCTGCTCTACTCTGACCACTTCCTGTTCTGCCATGACCACGTCCTGCTCTGTCAGACCACTTCCTGTTCTGCTCTGACAACTTCTTGCCATCCATAACACTGTAGATATCAACAACAATTATTTTCTCATCTCCTCCTCTTGTCTGCTCCTTCTCTCTCCTCCCCCTCTTCCTCTCTCTTCCTCTCCTCTCATCATCTCATTGTCTCCTCACATCTCCTCCTGCAGGCAGGAGCCCAGGTGAGTCTAGCGGAGGAGAAGTGCAGTGAGAAGAAGAGCAGCAGATGGTTCAACCTTCTGAGCCACACTGACGTGACGGAGCTGGGCCCTCAGGTACTGAGATCCTCCAGGAGCTACTGAGATCCTCCAGGAGCTACAGAGAGCCTCCAGGAGGTTCAGAGGTCCTCCAGGAGGTTCAGAGGTCCTCCAGGAGGTTCAGAGGTCCTCCAGGAGGTTCAGATAGCCTCCAGGAGGTTCAGAGGTCCTCCAGGAGGTTCAGAGGTCTTCCAGGAGGTTCAGAGGTCCTCCAGGAGGTTCAGAGGTCCTCCAGGAGGTTCAGAGGTCCTCCAGGAGGTTCAGAGGTCCTCCAGGAGGTTCAGAGGTCCTCCAGGAGGTTCAGAGGTCTTCCAGGAGGTTCAGAGGTCCTCCAGGAGGTTCAGATAGCCTCCAGGAGGTTCAGAGGTCCTCCAGGAGGTTCAGAGGTCCTCCAGGAGGTTGGATATGTATCCAGTGTTATATACATGTTTTAGACATAGTGAATGTTATATAAATCCAGTGTTATATACATGTTTTAGACATAGTGAATGTTATATAAATCCAGTGTTATATACATGTTTTAGACATAGTGAATGTTATATAAATCCAGTGTTATATACATGTTTTAGACATAGTGAATGTTATATAAATCCAGTGTTATATACATGTTTTAGACATAGTGAATGTTATATAAATCCAGTGTTATATACATGTTTTAGACATAGTGAATGTTATATAAATCCAGTGTTATATACATGTTTTAGACATAGTGAATGTTATATACATGCATGATGTGAAACAGTACAGGAACATGTAAATGTGAGCTGTTGTAAAGAGGTGTAGTATCAATAAAGTTGTCCCCTGTGTTCCAGGTGGAGAAGGCTCCTGCACCAGAACAAGCAGCAGCAGAAGAAGCTGATTGGTCAGATATTAGCTCTTTGTCAAATCATTCACGTGTAGCTGGGCCAGTATATCACACTGGGCCACACTGTATTATACCTTAACTGGAACTTAACCAACCTTTGTACCAATATGTGAACTAGTAAGATCCAGCGTTCCTCACTAACTATGTTTTACTACAGGCTCGGTGGGCAGCAGGCAGCCATGTTGCACATCGCCGGCGGCAACAGCATAGGGGCGGGGCCTCCCGAGGAAGTGGAGGAGTTACACCCAGAGAGCAGCCAATTGGCAGCAGAGGAAGAGGTGCATGATGAAGATCAGCAGATGCCGAGAACCACAACCACCCCCATCAGTGAGAGGGTAAACACAACCGCACCAGTTAAATACCAGTACAATAATACCAGTATCATACCAGGACCATACTACAACCATGCCAGTATCATACCAGTACCATACCAGGGCCATACTACAACTATACCAGTATCATACAAGGACAATACCTGTATCATACCACGACAATACCAGTACAATAATACCAGTATCATACCAGGACCATACTACAACCATACCAGTATCATACCAGTACCATACCAGGACCATACTACAACCATACCATGACAATACCAGGACTATACTACAACCATACCAGTACCATACCAGTACCATACTACAACCATACCAGGACCATACTACAACCATACCAGTATCATACAAGGACAATACCTGTATCATATCACGACAATTCCAGTACCATACCAGTATCATACAGATGATACAGGTGTGTTTAATGATACAGGTGTGTTTAATGATACAGAAGATACAGGTGTGTTTAATGATACAGAAGATATAGGTGTGTTTAATGATACAGATGTGTTTAATGATACAGAAGATATAGGTGTGTTTGATACAGGTGTGTTTAATGATACAGAAGATATAGGTGTGTTTAATGATACAGGTGTGTTTAATGATTCAGAAGATATAGGTGTGTTTAATGATACAAGTGTGTTTAATGATACAGGTGTGTTTAATGATACAGAAGATATAGATGTGTTTAATGACACAGGTGTGTTTAATGATTCAGAAGATGTAGCTGTGTTTAATGATACAGGTGTGTTTAATGATACAGGTGTGTTTAATGATACAGAAGATATAGTTGTGTTTAATGACACAGGTGTGTTTAATGATTCAGAAGATATAGGTGTGTTTAATGATGCAGGTGTGTTTAATTGTACAGGTGTGTTTAATGGTACAGAAGATATAGGTTTGTTTAATGATACAGGTGTGTTTAATGGTACAGGTGTGTTTAATTGTACAGAAGATATAGGTGTGTGTTTAATGGTACAGGTGTGTTTAATGATTCAGAAGATATAGGTGTGTTTAATGATACAGGTGTGTTTAATGGTACAGGTGTGTTTAATTGTACAGAAGATATAGGTGTGTTTAATGGTACAGGTGTGTTTAATGATTCAGAAGATATAGTTGTTTAATGGTACAGGTGTGTTTAATGATTCAGAAGATATTTGTGTGTTTAATGATACAGGTGTGTTTAATGATACAGGTGTGTTTAATGGTACAGGTGTGTTTAATTGTACAGAAGATATAGCTGTGTTTAATGGTACAGGTGTGTTTAATGATTCAGAAGATATAGATGTGTTTAATGACACAGGTGTGTTTAATGATTCAGAAGATATAGGTGTGTTTAATGATGCAGGTGTGTTTAATAATACAGGTGTGTTTAATTGTACAGGTGTGTTTAATGGTACAGAAGATATAGGTGTGTTTAATGATACAGGTGTGTTTAATGATTCAGAAGATATAGGTGTGTTTAATGATACAGGTGTGTTTAATGGTACAGAAGATATAGTTGTGTTTAATGATACAGGTGTGTTTAATGATTCAGAAGATATAGGTGTGTTTAATGACACAGGTGTGTTTAATGATTCAGAAGATATAGGTGTGCTTAATGATACAGGTGTGTTTAATGATACAGGTGTGTTTAATGATTCAGAAGATATAGGTGTGTTTAATGGTACAGGTGTGTTTAATGATACAGAAGATATAGGTGTGTTTAATGGTACAGGTGTGTTTAATGATACAGGTGTGTTTAATGATACAGGTGAACAAGGAGACCAGTACCGGGGTGTCTTCGGTGCGTCCCAAACAGCGCCCCCCGGACGCAGGTCCAGGTGGGGGTCACATGGTCCATCAGGCCTTCATCAGGGGGAACACCGTCATCCGGTCCAAGACCTTCTCCCCCGGACCCCAGAGCCACTACATCTGCAGGGTACCACACACACACACACACACACACACACACACACACACACACACACACACACACACACACACACACACACACACACACACACACACACACACATATACATGCACACACACACATATATACATACACACACACACACGCATACATATATACATACACACACAAGTCATGCACACTATATATTTATATGTAAATTGAATGTATATTTCTATATATTAATTTCTCTATATATGTCTCCATATATATATATATATATACATTTGTACATTAAATGTATATTTCTCTATATATTTCTCCATATATATATATGTTATATATGTATGTTAAATGTATATTTCTCTATATATTTCTCCATATATATATATGTTATATATGTATGTTAAATGTATATTTCTCTATATATTTCTCCATATATATGTATGTTATATATGTGTTAAATGTATATTTCTCTATATATATGTTCTTTATGTATGTTAAATGTACATTTCTGTCTCCAGATCAACCGTAGTGACAGTGACAGCTCCACACTCTCTAAGAAGTCTCCCTTCATCAGAAACGCTTCTGAACGACGAAGCATGAGGGTGAAGAAGGTACTGTCTGTCTGCCTGCCTGTCTGCCTGCCTGTCTGTCTGTCTGTGTCTGTCTGCCTGTCTGCCTGTCTGTCTGCCTGTCTGCCTGTCTGCCTGTCTGTCTGTCTGTCTGTCTGTCTGTCTGTCTGAAAGGAAAAGGAGAGAGGAGGGTTTGAGCGAGTGGAGAAGGGAGAGGAGAGAGGAGAGAGGAGAGAGGAGAGAGGAGAGTTTGAGCGAGTGGAGAGAGGAGAGAGGAGAGAGTGTATTCTTAGTGCCTGCGTACAGTGAGTAACAAAGACGTTTTTTATTGTCTGGATCTGTTGGCTTTCCATAAGGAAACCATGTTATGGTCTCCTTTTACAGGCTGTTACTGAAGCTAACTACTCAGTAGTTATATCTGGTAGTGTTACTGCAGCTAACTACTCAGTAGTTATATCTGGTAGTGTTACTGCAGCTAACAGTACTCAGTAGTTATATCTGGTAGTGTTACTGAAGCTAACAGTACTCAGTAGTTATATCTGGTAGTGTTACTGCAGCTAACTACTCAGTAGTTATATCTGGTAGTGTTACTGAAGCTAACAGTACTCAGTAGTTATATCTGGTAGTGTTACTGCAGCTAACTACTCAGTAGTTATATCTGGTAGTGTTACTGAAGCTAACTACTCAGTAGTTATATCTGGTAGTGTTACTGAAGCTAACTACTCAGTAGTTATATCTGGTAGTGTTACTGAAGCTAACAGTACTCAGTAGTTATATCTGGTAGTGTTACTGAAGCTAACAGTACTCAGTAGTTATATCTGGTAGTGTTACTGCAGCTAACTACTCAGTAGTTATATCTGGTAGTGTTACTGCAGCTAACAGTACTCAGTAGTTATATCTGGTAGTGTTACTGAAGCTAACAGTACTCAGTAGTTATATCTGGTAGTGTTACTGAAGCTAACAGTACTCAGTAGTTATATCTGGTAGTGTTACTGAAGCTAACTACTCAGTAGTTATATCTGGTAGTGTTACTGAAGCTAACAGTACTCAGTAGTTATATCTGGTAGCGTTACTGAAGCTAATAGTACTCAGTAGTTATATCTGGTAGTGTTACTGAAGCTAACTACTCAGTAGTTATATCTGGTAGTGTTACTGAAGCTAACAGTACTCAGTAGTTATATCTGGTAGTGTTACTGAAGCTAACAGTACTCAGTAGTTATATCTGGTAGCGTTACTGAAGCTAACAGTACTCAGTAGTAACATCACGTCTGTCCTCCAGCCCACAGTGGCCGGTAAGACCCTGGATGGACTTCTGCGGACCTCCATGGACCTGGAGATGGACCTGCAGGTGTCCAGGACCCGCCAGGCCCGGCTGGACCAGGAGCTGCTGGTTCTCAGGGAGCTGAAGGAGCAGATGGAGAAGGCCCGGCTGGAGGGACGCAGGGAGCTCCCTCTCTGGGTCCAGCAGGACCAGAGGTTCAGACTGCTGCTTCGACGGGCCGAGAGGCAGGTCGGTACCTCCAGCTGGACCAGACAGGCAGTCACTCACTTGAATCAATTCACCAGTCCATTCATCCATCAACAGTCAATTAGTCATTCAATTAGTAATGAGTGACCGTAAGTCACTCAAATACTAATTAATAGTTAATTAACGATTTCCTCCTCCTTCTCTCTCCTCCTCACATCCTCCTTCTCCTCTTTCCTCCTTCTCGTTCTCCTCACCACCTCATCGTCCTCTCCTCCTCTCTCCTCCTCTCTCCTCCTCTCTCCTCCTCCTAGACCCAGGAGGAGCAGCAGCAGGAGCAGAGGGTAGATCAGATGATGAGGGCAGCAGCTAAAGACGTCCACAAGATGAGAAGTCACCAGGAGGTCCCTGAGGTCCAGAACTTCAGGTAGGACCTGATAGAGACCAGGAGGTCCTGTTGAGGACCTGATAGAGACCAGGAGGTCCTGTTGAGGACCTGATAGAGACCAGGAGGTCCTGTTGAGGACCTGATAGAGACCAGGAGGTCCTGTTGAGGACCTGATAGAGACCAGGTAGAGACCAGGAGGTCCTGTTGAGGACCTGATAGAGACCAGGTAGAGACCAGGAGGTCCTGTTGAGGACCTGACAGAGACCAGGTAGAGACCAGGAGGTCCTGTTGAGGACCCGACAGAGACCAGGTAGAGACCAGGAGGTCCTGTTGAGGACCCGACAGAGACCAGGTAGAGACCAGGAGGTCCTGTTGAGGACCCGACAGAGACCAGGTAGAGACCAGGAGGTCCTGTTGAGGACCCGACAGAGACCAGGTAGAGACCAGGAGGTCCTGTTGAGGACCCGACAGAGACCAGGTAGAGACCAGGAGGTCCTGTTGAGGACCTGATATCTGGTAGTGTTACTGAAGCTAACAGTACTCAGTAGTTATATCTGGTAGCGTTACTGAAGCTAACTACTCAGTAGTTATATCTGGTAGCGTTACTGAAGCTAACTACTCAGTAGTTATATCTGGTAGCGTTACTGAAGCTAACAGTACTCAGTAGTTATATCTGGTAGTGTTACTGAAGCTAACTACTCAGTAGTTATATCTGGTAGTGTTACTGAAGCTAACAGTACTCAGTAGTTATATCTGGTAGTGTTACTGAAGCTAACAGTACTCAGTAGTTATATCTGGTAGCGTTACTGAAGCTAACTACTCAGTAGTTATATCTGGTAGTGTTACTGAAGCTAACAGTACTCAGTAGTTATATCTGGTAGTGTTACTGAAGCTAACTACTCAGTAGTTATATCTGGTAGTGTTACTGAAGCTAACAGTACTCAGTAGTTATATCTGGTAGCGTTACTGAAGCTAACAGTACTCAGTAGTTATATCTGGTAGCGTTACTGAAGCTAATAGTACTCAGTATTTATATCTGGTAGTGTTACTGAAGCTAACAGTACTCAGTAGTTATATCTGGTAGTGTTACTGAAGCTAACTACTCAGTAGTTATATCTGGTAGTGTTACTGAAGCTAATAGTACTCAGTAGTTATATCTGGTAGTGTTACTGAAGCTAACTACTCAGTAGTTATATCTGGTAGTGTTACTGAAGCTAACTACTCAGTAGTTATATCTGGTAGTGTTACTGAAGCTAACAGTACTCAGTAGTTATATCTGGTAGTGTTACTGAAGCTAACAGTACTCAGTAGTTATATCTGGTAGTGTTACTGAAGCTAACAGTACTCAGTAGTTATATCTGGTAGTGTTACTGAAGCTAACAGTACTCAGTAGTTATATCTGGTAGTGTTACTGAAGCTAACTACTCAGTAGTTATATCTGGTAGTGTTACTGAAGCTAACAGTACTCAGTAGTTATATCTGGTAGTGTTACTGAAGCTAACAGTACTCAGTAGTTATATCTGGTAGTGTTACTGAAGCTAACAGTACTCAGTAGTTATATCTGGTAGCGTTACTGAAGCTAATAGTACTCAGTAGTTATATCTGGTAGTGTTACTGAAGCTAACAGTACTCAGTAGTTATATCTGGTAGTGTTACTGAAGCTAACAGTACTCAGTAGTTATATCTGGTAGTGTTACTGAAGCTAACAGTACTCAGTAGTTATATCTGGTAGTGTTACTGAAGCTAACTACTCAGTAGTTATATCTGGTAGTGTTACTGAAGCTAACTACTCAGTAGTTATATCTGGTAGTGTTACTGAAGCTAACTACTCAGTAGTTATATCTGGTAGTGTTACTGAAGCTAACAGTACTCAGTAGTTATATCTGGTAGTGTTACTGAAGCTAACTACTCAGTAGTTATATCTGGTAGTGTTACTGAAGCTAACTACTCAGTAGTTATATCTGGTAGTGTTACTGAAGCTAACTACTCAGTAGTTATATCTGGTAGCGTTACTGAAGCTAACTACTCAGTAGTTATATCTGGTAGTGTTACTGAAGCTAACTACTCAGTAGTTATATCTGGTAGTGTTACTGAAGCTAACAGTACTCAGTAGTTATATCTGGTAGCGTTACTGAAGCTAACAGTACTCAGTAGTTATATCTGGTAGTGTTACTGAAGCTAACAGTACTCAGTAGATATATCTGGTAGCGTTACTGAAGCTAATAGTACTCAGTAGTTATATCTGGTAGTGTTACTGAAGCTAACAGTACTCAGTAGTTATATCTGGTAGTGTTACTGAAGCTAACAGTACTCAGTAGTTATATCTGGTAGTGTTACTGAAGCTAACAGTACTCAGTAGTTATATCTGGTAGTGTTACTGAAGCTAACTACTCAGTAGTTATATCTGGTAGCGTTACTGAAGCTAATAGTACTCAGTAGTTATATCTGGTAGTGTTACTGAAGCTAACAGTACTCAGTAGTTATATCTGGTAGTGTTACTGAAGCTAACAGTACTCAGTAGTTATATCTGGTAGTGTTACTGAAGCTAACAGTACTCAGTAGTTATATCTGGTAGTGTTACTGAAGCTAACAGTACTCAGTAGTTATATCTGGTAGTGTTACTGAAGCTAACTACTCAGTAGTTATATCTGGTAGCGTTACTGAAGCTAACTACTCAGTAGTTATATCTGGTAGTGTTACTGAAGCTAACAGTACTCAGTAGTTATATCTGGTAGCGTTACTGAAGCTAATAGTACTCAGTAGTTATATCTGGTAGTGTTACTGAAGCTAACAGTACTCAGTAGTTATATCTGGTAGTGTTACTGAAGCTAACTACTCAGTAGTTATATCTGGTAGTGTTACTGAAGCTAACAGTACTCAGTAGTTATATCTGGTAGTGTTACTGAAGCTAACTACTCAGTAGTTATATCTGGTAGTGTTACTGAAGCTAACAGTACTCAGTAGTTATATCTGGTAGTGTTACTGAAGCTAACAGTACTCAGTAGTTATATCTGGTAGTGTTACTGAAGCTAACAGTACTCAGTAGTTATATCTGGTAGTGTTACTGAAGCTAACAGTACTCAGTAGTTATATCTGGTAGCGTTACTGAAGCTAACAGTACTCAGTAGTTATATCTGGTAGTGTTACTGAAGCTAACTACTCAGTAGTTATATCTGGTAGTGTTACTGAAGCTAACTACTCAGTAGTTATATCTGGTAGCGTTACTGAAGCTAACAGTACTCAGTAGTTATATCTGGTAGTGTTACTGAAGCTAACAGTACTCAGTAGTTATATCTGGTAGCGTTACTGAAGCTAACAGTACTCAGTAGTTATATCTGGTAGCGTTACTGAAGCTAACTACTCAGTAGTTATATCTGGTAGTGTTACTGAAGCTAACAGTACTCAGTAGTTATATCTGGTAGCGTTACTGAAGCTAACAGTACTCAGTAGTTATATCTGGTAGTGTTACTGAAGCTAACAGTACTCAGTAGTTATATCTGGTAGTGTTACTGAAGCTAACAGTACTCAGTAGTTATATCTGGTAGTGTTACTGAAGCTAACAGTACTCAGTAGTTATATCTGGTAGTGTTACTGAAGCTAACAGTACTCAGTAGTTATATCTGGTAGTGTTACTGAAGCTAACAGTACTCAGTAGTTATATCTGGTAGCGTTACTGAAGCTAACTACTCAGTAGTTATATCTGGTAGCGTTACTGAAGCTAACAGTACTCAGTAGTTATATCTGGTAGTGTTACTGAAGCTAACAGTACTCAGTAGTTATATCTGGTAGTGTTACTGAAGCTAACTACTCAGTAGTTATATCTGGTAGTGTTACTGAAGCTAACTACTCAGTAGATATATCTGGTAGTGTTACTGAAGCTAACAGTACTCAGTAGTTATATCTGGTAGCGTTACTGAAGCTAACTACTCAGTAGTTATATCTGGTAGCGTTACTGAAGCTAACAGTACTCAGTAGTTATATCTGGTAGTGTTACTGAAGCTAACAGTACTCAGTAGTTATATCTGGTAGTGTTACTGAAGCTAACAGTACTCAGTAGTTATATCTGGTAGCGTTACTGAAGCTAACAGTACTCAGTAGTTATATCTGGTAGTGTTACTGAAGCTAACAGTACTCAGTAGTTATATCTGGTAGTGTTACTGAAGCTAACTACTCAGTAGTTATATCTGGTAGTGTTACTGAAGCTAACTACTCAGTAGATATATCTGGTAGTGTTACTGAAGCTAACAGTACTCAGTAGTTATATCTGGTAGTGTTACTGAAGCTAATAGTACTCAGTAGATATATCTGGTAGTGTTACTGAAGCTAACAGTACTCAGTAGTTATATCTGGTAGTGTTACTGAAGCTAACTACTCAGTAGTTATATCTGGTAGTGTTACTGAAGCTAACTACTCAGTAGTTATATCTGGTAGTGTTACTGAAGCTAACAGTACTCAGTAGTTATATCTGGTAGTGTTACTGAAGCTAACAGTACTCAGTAGTTATATCTGGTAGCGTTACTGAAGCTAACAGTACTCAGTAGTTATATCTGGTAGTGTTACTGAAGCTAACAGTACTCAGTAGTTATATCTGGTAGTGTTACTGAAGCTAATAGTACTCAGTAGTTATATCTGGTAGTGTTACTGAAGCTAACAGTACTCAGTAGATATATCTGGTAGTGTTACTGAAGCTAACTACTCAGTAGTTATATCTGGTAGTGTTACTGAAGCTAACAGTACTCAGTAGTTATATCTGGTAGCGTTACTGAAGCTAACAGTACTCAGTAGTTATATCTGGTAGCGTTACTGAAGCTAACAGTACTCAGTAGTTATACCTGGTAGTGTTACTGAAGCTAACAGTACTCAGTAGTTATATCTGGTAGTGTTACTGAAGCTAACAGTACTCAGTAGTTATATCTGGTAGTGTTACTGAAGCTAACAGTACTCAGTAGTTATATCTGGTAGTGTTACTGAAGCTAACAGTACTCAGTAGTTATATCTGGTAGTGTTACTGAAGCTAACGTACAGTAGCTTATATCTGGTAGTGTTACTGAAGCTAACTACTCAGTAGTTATATCTGGTAGTGTTACTGAAGCTAATAGTACTCAGTAGTTATATCTGGTAGTGTTACTGAAGCTAACAGTACTCAGTAGTTATATCTGGTAGCGTTACTGAAGCTAACAGTACTCAGTAGTTCTGATGGGTGTTCTCTCCTCAGAGATAAGATGGCGTTCCTCACCAGAGCAAGGAGCTCCATCCCTGACCTCCCCTCCCATGATGTGTGAGGACACCCCCCCCCCCCCACCACCCCCCCACCCCCCCGGACCAGGAGAACCGGGCAGTGACTGACCTGCCACATGAAGGAACCCAGCTCACAGGAGACAGGAGGTCTCTCTGAGCCCCCGTAGATCTTCCTAGTTTTAGTTTGAATTAGTCCAGTTCTAGTGTTAGGTTGGACCAAAAGCTGGACCGCTTCCTAAATGTTTCATTAGCATTCCAGCTGGACCAGGACTTAAAACACACACATGCACACCGGGCGTTCCTCCACAAGGAATGGATCCATCACAAGTGGACCTCCTGCAGGACAAACAAACAGCACAACACAACTCACCTTCAGGGTGGAGATGTTGGAACACCTGAAACACAGCTCACCTTCAGGGTGGAGATGTTGGAACACCTGAAACACAGCTCACCTTCAGGGTGGAGATGTTGGAACACCTGAAACACAGCTCACCTTCAGGGTGGAGATGTTGGAACACCTGAAACACAGCTCACCTTCAGGGTGGAGATGTTGGAACACCTGAAACACAGCTCACCTTCAGGGTGGAGATGTTGGAACACCTGAAACACAGCTCACCTTCAGGGTGGAGATGTTGGAACACCTGAAACACAGCTCACCTTCAGGGTGGAGATGTTGGAACACCTGAAACACAGCTCACCTTCAGGGTGGAGATGTTGGAACACCTGAAACACACCAGCAATACTCTTTAGAACAAGGAGGACTGGATCGCTCTGGATGGAGGCCGGATCAGGACTGGATCAGGACTGGATCAGGTCTGGACGTGACTGGATCCGGTCTGGACAGGACTGGATCAGGTCTGGACAGGTCTGGACAGGACTGGACCAGGTCTGGACAGGACTGGATCAGGTCTGGACGTGACTGGATCCGGTCTGGACAGGACTGGATCAGGTCTGGACAGGACTGGACAGGAGTGGAACAGGACTGGACCAGGTCTGGACAGGACTGGACAGGACTGGACAGGACTGGACAGGTCTGGACAGGACTGGAAAGGACTGGACAGGACTGGATCAGGTCTGGACAGGACTGGATCAGGACTGGACAGGAGTGGAACAGGACTGGACCAGGTCTGGACAGGACTGGACAGGACTGGACAGGACTGGACAGGTCTGGACAGGACTGGACAGGACAGGACTGGACAGGACTGGATTGAGGCTGGATCAGGAGTGAATGTAAAGTCGATATGCTGGCAGACTCCAGCAGCTTACATGAAGGTGACCTCCTTTGATTCTCATGCACCAGATCACAGGGTACCATCTCTGTAGTCCTGGTACTGTGGTACACTAGTACACTGGTACTGGTACTGTGGTACTCTACTACACTAGTACTGGTACTGTGGTACTCTACTACACTAGTACTGGTACTGTGGTACACTAGTACACTGGTACTGGTACTGTGGTACTCTACTACACTAGTCCTGGTACTGTGGTACACTACTACACTAGTACTGGTACTCTACTACACTAGTACTGGTACTGTGGTACTCTACTACACTAGTACTGGTACTGTGGTACACTACTACACTAGTACTGGTACTGTGGTACTCTACTACACTAGTACTGGTACTGTGGTACACTACTACACTAGTCCTGGTACTGTGGTACACTAGTACTGTAGTACTGGTACTGTGGTACACTAGTACTGTAGTACTGGTACTGTAGTACTCTACTATCTATGCTGTACTTTGAAGAACATCTCCAGGTTCTTCAGGATCAGGTGCTAGAGGACCGCCTGTCACTACAGCTGCTCACGAAATGTTGTTAGTTCTTAAATGATGTGCACACTGGAACACACACATTGTTAACACACACACACTGTAACACACACACACACACACACACACACACACACTGTAACACACACACACACACACTGTAACAAACACACACACTGTAACACACACACACACTGTAACACACACACACACTGTAACAAACACACACACACACAAACACGAGATAAGTTACTTGGGGGAAGCAGTGATTAGTTGTCTTTTGGACAAATGAAGGAAATATGTTCAAGCCAGTTTACTGCCTTAACTGGCTTCTCAGAGCTCATTGAGTAAAAGGAGAGGTTGGTACTTCCTGGTCGGTACTTCCTGCTCTACCAGGAGACGGGATGAATGGATGACCCTCATAGACTGACCATGTCAGGGTCTGCTCTCCCTCCGTCAGCCTCTCTCTCTCTCTCTCTCTCTCTCTCTGTCTGTCTGTCTGTCTGTCTGTCTGTCTGTCTGTCTGTCTGTCTGTCTGTCTGTCTGTCTGTCTGTCTGTCTGTCTGTCTGTCTGTCTGTCTGTCTGTCTGTCTGTCTGTCTGTCTGTCTGTCTCTCTCTCTCTGTCTCTCTCTCTCTCTGTCTCTCTCTCTCTCTGTCTCTCTCTCTCTCTCTCTCTCTCTCTCTCTCTCTCTCTTTGAGAGAGGTATGATTGTGTATGAGTGTGTCTGTGAGTGAGGGAGAGAGAGACGTGTGTGTGAGAGAGGGCGAGCTACAGTGTAAATGATTATCAGTAAACCATATGGAATAAGTATCACTTCTGAAGTACCTGATTTGACCTTTTATTGAGTTTTTATGTAAAGGTTTACTTCTCGGTGTTGCTCCTTGATTTTCTGTCGTAGTGTCGTAACGTTGGCTTTGATTTGAGGCGCAGCATTCCATGTTGATCTCGTTCGTTATCACCAATATTAGCGATGTGTTACGATCAATTAAAATGTCTTGATTGACGGAATGTTAGATCAGAAATGAATGTAGGCCATCGTTTATCTTTTTGTATATTTCTTGTGTTTTTGTTTTTTAAACCACTGAGAACGTTATTTAGTCACGTGACTTCTTCTGTCGACACGTAGTTGATGACTCACGCGGTTAACCTTAATTGAAGTTGTCCTGTGATTATCTTCCTGTCGAGTCCCTCGCGTGTGTCTTGCGGCTGCGGCCAGTAGGTGGCGCCAGACACACCCACCAGGTATTTATTGCACTTTGTGATTTGGGTGATGCTTTAAATGTTTTCCTCTCCTCAACTCTTTATTCCCTGAAAACTGTGAATTTTAATCTCAGACACTGTACTGTCCACCAGAGTTGTAAATATTTCACCAGCACGAAGAAGAAGACTCAACAACAATGTTTTATAACTTCACAACAAATAAAAACAAAATATTCTCTCCTATTTTGTCCCCTGGTGGTCTCGTTTCTTTTGATGGTCTGGAGTAAAATGGACTTAATTTGATGGATATTATTACCAATATACATGTTTATTTTATTATTTACTAATGTGTGTGTGTGTGTGTGTGTGTGTGTGTGTGTGTGTGTGTGTGTGTGTGTGTGTGTGTGTGTGTGTGTGTGTGTGTGTGTGTGTGTGTGTGTGTGTGTGTGTGTGTGTGTGTGTGTGTGTGTGTGTGTGTGTTAACCAGAGTATACAGCACAAGCCAATGTCATGTTCTTGGGTACACCTGATAACACGCACACACATTATTCATAATCATATTCATTCTTTTCCCTCCCGAAATGTTTTGATCTGGTCAAAGGTGTACTTGGCTGAAAACTTTATAAAACATATCAGTACAAGTTGTTGGAGAACCGTTGATCCACTCTGAAGCATGGCTGTAAATGGCCTGCCTTTACTCTATCGGCCGCTGGGGGCGCTGAACCCAACCCCTGCTCTAAAGCATGGCTGTAAATGGCATGTCTTTACTCTATCGGCCGCTGGGGGCGCTAAACCAAAACATAGCAGCCGCCTCTTCCGGGACGCTCTTGTTTCTGCTCCTCGTCCGCCGGTGTCAAAGTCGGCTACTCGAATCCGAAACTAACAGTTGAACTTTTCCGCCGATTTTTGTACTTTTTCAACCGAAGATGGGAGACGCAGTGGCTGACTATACCGCCCGCCTACAGGAGCAGGTCCGTTCTCATATTGTGGTACCTCTGCGGTGTGGTGGATGACGTAATGATGCTGAGCAGCTGCAGCATGCAGAGTTAGTGGGAGTGTAACATTATGTGAACATGTGGGTCTGATGACGTAAGCGGTGATAACTTCAGCGTTAATAGTGTGTTCTTTAAAACACACACATTGCTTCAATATATCGACAACAGGGCGCGTTTGTTTCCACATAAAGGCGGCTCACGTCACAGGCTTCACGTGCGGTTGCGTCATGCTGAGCGATCATTAATGAATACGGTTTTCATTCACCTTTGTGATCAGGATCCATCCCACAGGAAATAGACATGTGTGAGGAGCTGGACCAGCACCGCTTTATGTTTCCTTTATCGGTGGTGGTCCAGACATCTCCCCTCCCCTCCCCTCCGTAGTGAAACCATCTTCCCTCGGTGTTCCTCTCGGGGTTGATGTTTGTCTGGGTGTGTTGATCAGGACTCCCGGGGTTGATGTTTGTCTGGGTGTGTTGATCAGGACTCCCGGGGTTGATGTTTGTCTGGGTGTGTTGATCAGGACTCCCGGGGTTGATGTTTGTCTGGGTGTGTTGATCAGGACTCCCGGGGTTGATGTTTGTCTGGGTGTGTTGATCAGGACTCCCGGGGTTGATGTTTGTCTGGGTGTGTTGATGTACAGGAGAGACAGATCAAAACTCTGTCGGCAGAGATCGATAGTTTGAAGAACCCGCGGGACCTCGAACCATCGCCACACCTCGCCAGCCTGATGGAGGAGAACTCCAGACTTAAATACCGTTTGAACATCCTCAAGAGGGTGAGTCCCGTCCAAGTACACCAGTACAGTACCAGTAGGGTTCTAAGACCAGGTACCAGTAGGGTTCTAACACCAGTACGGTACCAGTAGGGTTCTAACACCAGGTACCAGTAGGGTTCTAACACCAGTACGGTACCAGTAGGGTTCTAACACCAGTACAGTAC
>JACYXH010000300.1:1705000-1712500 GCA_026745465.1 Lota lota | reverse complement strand
CATCGCCAAGGAGATGCACGTGGGCCACCTGCGCTCCACCATCATCGGGGACAGCATGTGCCGGCTCTTTGAGTTCCTGGGCTACGAGGTGGTCCGGCTGAACCACGTGGGCGACTGGGGCACCCAGTTTGGCATGCTCATCGCCCACCTGCAGGACAAGTTCCCCGACTACCTCACCTCCTCCCCACCCATAGGAGACCTGCAAGCCTTCTACAAGGTCCGTCTGTCTGTCTGTCCGTCTGTCTGTCTGTCTGCTCTTCTGTCTGTCTGCTCTTCTGCCTGTCTGTCTGTCCATCTGCTCTTCTGTCTGTCCGTCTGTCTGTCTGCTCTTCTGTCTGTCTGTCCATAATTTTTCCGTTGTCACATTTGAACAAAGAGAGTTGTAGAAACATTGCAGGGGTATAAAACAGGGAATCTAAAATGCTCTAAACTTAAAGAGTTGAATGTAACCCCCCCCCCTCCCCCCCCCCTCCCCCCCTCCCCCCTCCCCCAGGAGTCTAAGAAACGTTTTGACGAGGAAGAGGACTTCAAGAAGAGAGCCTACCACTGTGTGGTCCGTCTGCAGAGCAAAGAACCTGAGATCATCCAGGCCTGGACCCTCATCTGTGATGTCTCCAGGGCCGGTACTACTACTGCAGTACTGCTACTATAGTACTACTACTACTGCAGTACTGCTACTATAGTACTACTACTACTGCAGTACTGCTACTATAGTACTACTACTACTGCAGTACTGCTACTATAGTACTACTACTACTGCAGTACTGCTACTATAGTACTACTACTACTGCAGTACTGCTACTATAGTACTACTACTACTGCAGTACTGCTACTATATTACTACTGCTACTGTAGTACTACTATATTACTACTACTGCAGTACTACTATATCACTACTACTGCAGTACTGCTACTACATTACTACTACTGTAGTACTACTATATTACTACTACTGCAGTACTGCTACTATATTACTACTGCTACTGTAGTACTACTATATTACTACTACTGCAGTACTACTATATCACTACTACTGCAGTACTGCTACTACATTACTACTACTGTAGTACTACTATATTACTACTACTGTAGTACTACTATACTACTACTACTGTAGTACTACTATATTACTACTACTGCAGTACTGCTACTATAGTACTACTACTACTGCAGTACTGCTACTATATTACTACTGCTACTGTAGTACTACTATATTACTACTGCAGTACTACTATATCACTACTACTGCAGTACTGCTACTACATTACTACTACTGTAGTACTACTATATTACTACTACTGTAGTACTGCTACTATATTACTACTGCTACTGTAGTACTACTATATTACTACTACTGTAGTACTACTATATTACTACTACTGCAGTACTGCTACTATATTACTGCTGCTACTGTAGTACTACTATATTACTACTACTGCAGTACTGCTACTATATTACTACTGCTACTGTAGTACTACTATATTACTACTACTGTAGTACTAATATATTACTACTACTGCAGTACTGCTACTATATTACTACTACTGCAGTACTACTATATTACTACTACTGCAGTACTGCTACTATATTACTACTGCTACTGTAGTACTACTATATTACTACTACTGTAGTACTGCTACTATATTACTACTGCTACTGCAGTACTACTATATTACTACTGCTACTGTAGTACTACTATATTACTACTACTGTAGTACTACTACTATATTACTACTGCTACTGTAGTACTACTATATTACTACTACTGCAGTACTACTATATTACTACTGCTACTGTAGTACTACTATATTACTGCTACTGTAGTACTACTATATTACTACTACTGTAGTACTACTACTATATTACTACTGCTACTGTAGTACTACTATATTACTACTACTGCAGTACTACTATATTACTACTGCTACTGTAGTACTACTATATTACTACTGTAGTACTGCTACTATATTACTACTGCTACTGTAGTACTACTATATTACTACTACTGCAGTACTACTATATTACTACTACTGCAGTACTGCTACTATATTACTACTGCTACTGTAGTACTACTATATTACTACTGCTACTGTAGTACTACTATATTACTACTACTGTAGTACTGCTACTATATTACTACTGCTACTGTAGTACTACTATGCTACTACCTAGATCCACAAAAGAATGAGTGATACCGCTTGAAAATACAGATTCTAGAATAGAATATGTGTATTGGCAATCAGTTGAAACACTTTGGTCAAGAATCTGCAGGGCAAAGTGGTGTGTGTGTGTGTGTGTGTGTGTGTGTGTGTGTGTGTGTGTGTGTGTGTGTGTGTGTGTGTGTGTGTGTGTGTGTGTGTGTGTGTGTGTGTGTGTGTGTGTGTGTGTGTGTGTGTGTGTGTGTGTGTGCAGAGTTCCAGAAGGTGTATGACTGTCTGCAGGTGAGGCTGATCGAGAGAGGAGAATCCTTCTACCAGGAGATGATGAAGTCTGTGGTGGTGGAGCTCAAGGAAAAGGGTAATAAATACTATTACCACACTTCTACTATACTAACACTATATATATATACATACACACTATCATGAAGAGTACTGTGGAGCTAACGGAGAAGGGTAATAAATACTATTACCACACTTCTACCATACTAACACTATATATATATACATACACACTATCATGAAGAGTACTGTGGAGCTAACGGAGAAGGGTAATAAATACTATTACTAAACTTCTACTGTAGTGTGTATGACTGAGACATGGGTGAGTTTCAGATGGGTGAGTGGGAGTAGTTATTCTGGCTGCAGTATTGCTACGTGGCCACGTGGGGGCAGTGTTGTCCTGACCATGGATTACACTGCTCTCTCTCCCTCTCTCTCTCTCTCTCTCTCTCTCTCTCTCTCTCTCTCTCTCTCTCTCTCTCTCTCTCTCTCTCTCTCTCTCTCTCTCTCTCTCTCTCTCTCTCTCTCTCTCTCTCTCTCTCTCATGTTAAGCGGTGCTCTCTCGCCCTCTCCAGGTGTGTTGGAGCTGGATGAAGGCCGTCACATCCTGTTCGTCCCGGGTCAGTCCATTCCGCTGACGGTGGTGAAGTCTGACGGAGGCTTCACCTACGACACCTCAGACCTCGCCGCCATACACCACCGCGTCTTCCAGGAGCGCGCTGACATCATCATCTACGTCACCGACAGCGGACAGGTACGCCACTTCCTGTTGGGATACAGACAGTACACCACTTCCTGTTGGGATACAGACAGTACACCACTTCCTGTTGGGATACAGACAGTACGCCACTTCCTGTTGGGATACAGACAGTACGCCACTTCCTGTTGGGATACAGACAGTACGCCACTTCCTGTTGGGATACAGACAGTACGCCACTTCCTGTTGGGATACAGACAGTACACCACTTCCTGTTGGGATACAGACAGTACACCACTTCCTGTTGGGATACAGACAGTACACCACTTCCTGTTGGGATACAGACAGTACACCCCTTCCTGTTGGGATACAGACAGTACACCACTTCCTGTTGGGATACAGACAGTACACCACTTCCTGTTGGGATACAGACAGTACACCACTTCCTGTTGGGATACAGACAGCTTCCTAGCACAATCACTGATAATTATTGGAACGTAGCCCGAGGGAGGTTAGGCTGGTGTGTGTGTGTGTATAATGTGTGTGTTAAATGTGTGTATTGTGTGCTCTGTAAAGTACTCATTTCCAGCTGGTGTGTGTGTGTGTGTATAATGTGTGTACTGTGTACTCTGCAGAGTACTCATTTCCAGCAGGTGTGTGTATAATGTGTGTATTGTGTACTCTGTAAAGTACTCATTTCCAGCTGGTGTGTGTGTGTGTGTGTGTATAAAATGTGTGTACTGTGTACCCTGTAAAGTACTTATTTCCAGCTGGTGTGTGTGTATAATGTGTGTACTGTGTACTCTGCAGAGTACTCATTTCCAGCAGGTGTGTGTGTGTGTGTGTGTGTGTGTGTGTGTGTGTGTGTATAAGTATAATGTGTGTATTGTGTACTCTGTAAAGTACTCATTTCCAGCAGGTGTGTGTGTGTGTGTATAATGTGTGTACTGTGTACTCTGCAGAGTACTCATTTCCAGCAGGTGTGTGTGTGTGTGTGTGTGTGTGTGTGTGTGTATAAGTATAATGTGTGTATTGTGTACTCTGTAAAGTACTCATTTCCAGCAGGTGTGTGTGTGTATAATGTGTGTACTGTGTACTCTGCAGAGTACTCATTTCCAGCTGGTGTGTGTGTATAATGTGTGTACTGTGTGTACTGTGTACTCTGCAGAGTACTCATTTCCAGCTGGTGTGTGTGTATAATGTGTGTACTGTGTACTCTGCAGAGTACTCATTTCCAGCAGGTGTTTGCAGCAGCCCAGATGTTGGGCTGGTACGACCCTCTGGTGACTCGCGTGGAACACGCTGGGTTTGGAGTCGTGCTCGGAGAGGACAAGTAAATAAATACTAATATATACTAATATATACTAATATGTACTAATATATAGTATACTATACTCTACTAATATATACTAACATGTACTAATATATACTAATATATACTAACATGTACTAATATATACTAATATATACTAATATACTAATATATACTAATATATACTATACTATACTCTACTAATATATACTAACATGTACTAATATATACTAATATATACTATACTATATTAATATTTACTATACTCTACTAATATATACTATACTATATTAATATTTACTATACTCTACTAATATATACTAATATATACTATACTATATTAATATTTACTATACTCTACTAATATATACTAATATATACTATACTAATATTTACTATACTCTACTAATATATACTAATATATACTATACTATATTAATATTTACCATACTCTACTAATATATACTAATATATACTATACTATATTAATATTTACTATACTCTACTAATATATACTATATATATTACTATACTATATTCATATTTACTATACTCTACTAATATATATACTAATATATACTATACTATATTCATATTTACTATACTCTACTAATATATATACTAATATATACTATACTATATTCATATTTACTATACTCTACTAATATATACTAACATGTACTAATATATATACTAACATGTACTAATATATATACTAGACCATCACTATACTAATGAATACTAGACCATCACTATACTAATGAATACTAGACCATCACTATACTAATGAATACTAGACCATCACTATACTATACTAATGAATACTAGACCATCACTATACTAATGAATACTAGACCATCACTATACTATACTAATGAATACTAGAGCATCACTATACTAATGAATACTAGACCATCACTATACTATACTAATGAATACTAGACCATCACTCTACTAATGAATACTAGACCATCACTATACTATACTAATGAATACTAGACCATCACTATACTAATGAATACTAGACCATCACTATACTATACTAATGAATACTAGACCATCACTATACTAATAAATACTAGACCATCACTATACTAATAAATACTAGACCATCACTATACTAATAAATACTAGACCATCACTATACTAATGAATACTAGACCATCACTATACTAATAAATACTAGACCATCACTATACTAATGAATACTAGACCATCACTATACTATACTAATGAATACTAGACCATCACTATACTAATGAATACTAGACCATCACTATACTATACTAATGAATACTAGACCATCACTATACTAATAAATATTAGACCATCACTATACTAATAAATACTAGACCATCACTATACTAATGAATACTAGACCATCACTATACTAGTGCAGGTAGTGACCTGTGTGCAGTGGGATGGATGTGCTGATATTGTGATATTGAAAGCAGAGTCACAGTAAAGATGAATGGGTGGTGTTTCTTATTCAGATGTTTTATTCAGTTGTTTTTGTGTTTCAGGAAGAAGTTTAAGACACGGTCTGGAGACACCGTGCGGCTCATGGACCTACTGGACGAGGGACTGAAGAGGGCCATGGACAAGCTGAAGGACAAAGAGAGAGACAAGGTGCATGTTGTATTACACAGGTCTGAGGACAAAGAGAGAGACATGGTGCATGTTGTATTACACAGGTCTGAGGACAAAGAGAGAGACATGGTGCATGTTGTATTACACAGGTCTGAGGACAAAGAGAGAGACAAGGTGCATGTTGTATTACACAGGTCTGAGGACAAAGAGAGAGACAAGGTGCATGTTGTATTACACAGGTCTGAGGACAAAGAGAGAGACAAGGTGCATGTTGTATTACACAGGTCTGAGGACAAAGAGAGAGACATGGTTCATGTTCATCTCAGAGAGAGAGAGAGAGAGAGAGAGAGAGAGAGAGAGAGAGAGAGAGAGAGAGAGAGAGAGAGAGAGAGAGAGAGAGAGAGAGAGAGAGAGAGAGAGAGAGAGAGAGAGAGAGAGAGAGAGAGAGAGAGAGAGAGAGAGAGAGAGAGAGAGAGAGAGAGAGAGAGAGAGAGAGAGAGAGAGGTGCTGAGCTAGGTTAGCGGTAGCTAGGCTAACAGTGTGTCCCTGTGGTCCTCCAGGTGCTGAGCCCAGAGGAGCTAGGTTAGCGGTAGCTAGGCTAACAGTGTGTCCCTGTGGTCCTCCAGGTGCTGAGCCCAGAGGAGCTAGGTTAGCGGTAGCTAGGCTAACAGTGTGTCCCTGTGGTCCTCCAGGTGCTGAGCCCAGAGGAGCTATGCTAGGTTAGCGGTAGCTAGGCTAACAGTGTGTCCCTGTGGTCCTCCAGGTGCTGAGCCCAGAGGAGCTATGCTAGGTTAGCGGTAGCTAGGCTAACAGTGTGTCCCTGTGGTCCTCCAGGTGCTGAGCCCAGAGGAGCTGACCCAGGCCCAGCGGTCGGTGGCGTTCGGCTGCATTAAGTACGCAGACCTCTCCCACAACCGCATCAACGACTACGTGTTCTCCTTCGACAAGATGCTGGACGACCGCGGGAACACCGCCGCCTACCTGCTGTACGCGCTCACACGCATCCGGTGAGCAGCCCTCCACAATAACACTACTCTACTTCCTCACCCTGAAGGCCTGCCGGGAGAACGCTCCTTCACAGTAAAGGTCCCCTGGTGAGAATACTCTCATGGAGAGCAAGATTCCTCCCTTAAGACCCCTCATTCAAACTAAAGGTCCTCTGGTGAATCACTCCTCCAGAGTAAAGGTCCTCTGGTGAATCACTCCTCCAGAGTAAAGGTCCTCTGGTGAATCACTCCTCCAGAGTAAAGGTCCTCTGGTGAATCACTCCTCCAGAGTAAAGGTCCTCTGGTGAATCACTCCTCCAGAGTAAAGGTCCTCTGGTGAATCACTCCTCCAGAGTAAAGGTCCTCTGGTGAATCACTCCTCCAGAGTAAAGGTCCTCTGGTGAATCACTCCTCCAGAGTAAAGGTCCTCTAGAGACCAGCTGTAGTCCTCTAGAGACCAGCTGTAGTCCTCTAGAG
>JACYXH010000300.1:1695000-1700000 GCA_026745465.1 Lota lota | reverse complement strand
CAGGACTCTGGGGGGTAGTGGACTACAGGACTCTGGGGGGTAGTGGACTACAGGACTCTGGGGGGTAGTGGACTACAGTAACACCAGGCTGGGTCTCTGGGGGGTAGTGGACTACAGGACTCTGGGGGTTAGTGGACTACAGGACTCTGGGGGGTAGTGGACTACAGGACTCTGGGGGGTAGTGGACTACTGGACTCTAAGGGTAGTGGACTACAGGACTCTGGGGGGTAGTGGACTACAGGACTCTGGGGGGTAGTGGACTACAGGACTCTGGGGGGTAGTGGACTACAGGACTCTGGGGGGTAGTGGACTACAGGACTCTGGGGGGTAGTGGACTACAGGACTCTGGGGGGTAGTGGACTACAGTAACACCAGGCTGGGTCTCTGGGGGGTAGTGGACTACAGGACTCTGGGGGGTAGTGGACTACAGGACTCTGGGGGGTAGTGGACTACAGTAACACCAGGCTGGGTCTCTGGGGGGTAGTGGACTACAGTACTCTGGGGGTAGTGGACTACAGGACTCTGGGGGGTAGTGGACTACAGGACTCTGGGGGGTAGTGGACTACAGGACTCTGGGGGGTAGTGGACTACAGTACTCTGGGGGTAGTGGACTACAGGACTCTGGGGGGTAGTGGACTACAGGACTCTGGGGGGTAGTGGACTACAGGACTCTGGGGGGTAGTGGACTACAGGACTCTGGGGGGTAGTGGACTACAGTAAAGGTGCTTTCATATTGGATATTAGGCAGGTCATCTTCTATCTCGAATATGAATTATTCACATATGTGAAGATTGGTTAATAGTTTTGTAATCAGGGGACGATAAAGAACAATTAACTTCCTTTGATTTATATTTCGGACATACTTTATTTTAAGACAAAGAACACAGATTACATTTCCTATTTAATCGCTGAGAGATCCAACATCCATTAAATTTTTGCCATCCACAACTCAACTACTATTTATAGCAAGTTATGCGTGCATTTATTAGAATTAAAACCTATTCAACATTGTGTTGTCAATAGGTCTCCAATATGAAATGTAAATATAGCCCTCAGATCATAAGACCAAGGGGTCACATTATTTGAGCTCTACTTGAACCTCTAACATGATGTTTCATGTTTCCATATTTCCCTTTCAACATTGTCTATTCATTTGTGAATTTTGCTACAAAAAGTAATAAACATTTTCGAAATCTGGGTCACATGGCCTGAAAGCTACTGAATCCTGTAATATTTGAGACCTATTGAAATGATGTTCTTATTTTAATAAATGCTCGCATATCTTTGACATAATTGTTGCTGTAAATTGTATTTGAGATGTTGATGGAGCTCTCAGCGATGACGGAGGAAAGGTATTGGCACTTCAAATAAAGTATCCCAAATATGGAAATCAAAGGAAGTCAGTTGTTCCTCATCGTCCCCTGATCACCAAACTATTAACCAATGATCTCATTCGTGAACAATTCATACGCTATTGAAGGTACAAAAATAGGAATACCCCCAGTTTTCGAATAGACAACATGAAACTGCTACTGGAATTGATGAAAACAAAACAGGAATCTGGTGAGAAAAATCTAAAATGCACAGATGGAAAAACACAACTGGTGTCAGGTATCAGCAACTTGAAACAACGTGAAATAGCTTTGTGAAGTCTTTACAAAATCTTTCCGCCTCTCCATTGATTAAACAACACACATGATTAAGCATAACATGTCTGAGGATCTTAGCTCTTTCTCTCCTCCATCGTTTGAGCAATATTCTAATTAAAAGTTTGTGTTCATCATTCAATAATAATTAGTTTGAAACGTATAGGTCATGAAGGTAATCAAGAAGAACCCTTTCACCAGAATCCAAGTAGTACTGAAGTAATCCAGGCCCAACCATGCATGGACTTGGTTGGTTACTTGTTTATTTAAATTATTTAATTGAAACTTAAATCGAAACCTTTAATTGAAATCTTTTTCACAGGATGTGGGGTGTCTTCAGCGAGATGAATAACCCAGCTGGCTCTTCCTTCCACCTTCCATAAGCCTCGGAGTAGAGTCTGAAAGATGAGTCTCAAGCATTTCTTTTATTGTGATTATTGGAAGAGGGTTGATGATTTCCCCAGCTCGTTATATTATTATAATATCCAGCCTCGTTAGAGCTCAGTCAATCAGATTTAGCTGCTCATTAAGATCCAATCGTTAAGCTAATTGAGCTGTGATCTCATTAGTGGACTCCATCAAGTTGTGCGCTGCATTGACAGCGGTGGCTTGATGTACTGCAGGTCGTCCTGTCACTCACCAGAGAACAGGACGTTACATACTGCTGTTCCACACAGAGCGGTTCAGTGCTGTTCCACAGAGAGCGGTTCAGCGCTGTTCCACACAGAGCGGTTCAGCGCTGTTCCACACAGAGCGGTTCAGTGCTGTTCCACACAGAGCGGTTCAGTGCTGTTCCACAGAGAGCGGTTCAGCGCTGTTCCACACAGAGCGGTTCAGCGCTGTTCCACACAGAGCGGTTCAGTGCTGTTCCACAACAGAGCGGTTCAGCGCTGTTCCACAACAGAGCGGTTCAGCGCTGTTCCACAACAGAGCGGTTCAGCGCTGTTCCACACAGAGCGGTTCAGTGCTGTTCCACACAGAGCGGTTCAGCGCTGTTCCACAACAGAGCGATTCAGCGCTGTTCCACACAGAGCGGTTCAGCGCTGTTCCACACAGAGCGGTTCAGCGCTGTTCCACACAGAGCGGTTCAGCGCTGTTCCACACAGAGCGGTTCAGCGCTGTTCCACAGAGAGCGGTTCAGCGCTGTTCCACAACAGAGCGGTTCAGCGCTGTTCCACACAGAGCGGTTCAGCGCTGTTCCACACAGAGCGGTTCAGCGCTGTTCCACACAGAGCGGTTCAGCGCTGTTCCACAACAGAGCGGTTCAGCGCTGTTCCACAACAGAGCGGTTCAGCGGTCCTGCCGTAGCTTTGGGACTCTGGTAGCCACTAACAAACACTAACCAACTAACCCCTGAGTGGACCGCTTCCAGTCTAAGTGGATCTAAGTGGACCCAAGAGGCTGAGGAAGTTACCATGGCTACAAGAGCACCAAATCGAACACCTTTACTTCCTGAAATCTATGACGAGATAAACGTTCGCACCAGAGTTCATCTGAGTTCAGGATGAGATGTTCAAACTGTGAGCAAGAGGAACCAGAACAAATATAAGTATATATTTATTATTAGTTCATGTTGAATATTAGTATATATTAAATATTATAGGAGTACATATTGAATCTTGGTATTGAATATTAGTCCTTGTTGAATATAAGTAGAGAGAGAAATTAGCCTAGTCCTAGACCCTTTATGCTTATACTACCCTATTCCTCCCCTAAATGCGTTTCTACAGCCTGGTACATGTGATGTGTTTCTACAGCCTGGTACATGTGATGTGTTTCTACAGCCTGGTACATGTGATGTGTTTCTACAGCCTGGTACATGTGATGTGTTTCTACAGCCTGGTACATGTGATGTGTTTCTACAGCCTGGTACATGTGATGTGTTTCTACAGCCTGGTACATGTGATGTGTTTCTACAGCCTGGTACATGTGATGTGTTTCTACTGTGCAGTGCAGTAGCTTTCTCCATTCAATCCTTTGGTTTCCCTTCTCTTTTTGTATTTCTCTCTCCTCTCGACCACTCTGTTTCTCATCTCTCCTCCCTTCCTCTCTTTCCTCTCCAACCCTCTCATCTCTCCTCCCCTCCTCCCCTCCTCCTCTTCCTCCTCTAACTGCTCTTCCTATACTCCTCTGTCCTCTCCTCCCCTCCTCCTCCTCCTCTAACTGCTCTTCCTATCCTCCTCTCTGTCCTCTCTCTTTCCTCTCCTCCCCTTCTCACTCCGCCTCACCCCTCCTCAATCCACTCCTATCTTCAAAGTCAGAAGTAACCATGGAAACAGGCTGCGAGGGAGGGGGGAGCTGGCAGCCTGTCATCGTCATCCTCTTAGTGAGCTAGCAACTCTCCCCCAACTCTCCCCAACTCTCCCCTTACTCTCCCCCAACTCTCCCCCAACTCTCCCCTAACTCTCCCCCAACTCTAGATCTCCTCCAGACCTCCTCCAGACCTCCTCTAGACGTCCTCCAGACCTCCTCCAGACCTCCTCTAGACCTCCTCCAGACCTCCTCCAGACCTCCTCTAGACCTCCTCTAGACCTCCTCCAGACCTCCTCTAGACCTCCTCTAGACCTCCTCCAGACCTCCTCCAGACCTCCTCTAGACCTCCTCCAGACCTCCTCTAGACCTCCTCATGAGGTATGAGGTAGCCATGTTAGGGTTTTGCAGGTTGCCATGTTGGGGGTTGACAGGTTACCATGTTGGAGGTTGCCAGGTTACGAGCAGTTTATTCAACTCTGTCTCAGGTCCGCTTTCTTCATTCTCCACTAGGGGTCACCTATGATCCCCCATGATTGGTCAATCATCTCTCCTCTCTCCCCTGATTATTCTTTAGCTCCTAACAGGATCACTGAGTACACCTGTGTTCTGTGTTGTCTCCCGTGAGCTGACAGAGCGGTGAGAGCACATTGCCTTTGCTTCTGGTTTTTATCTCTAGTTGATATAAGGTGGACTCCAGTGGAGTATCTTTATGAGCCTCTCTGTCTTGTGTTGTGTCTCTACTTACTTCACCGCTGCTTATGGACGGTGCTCGTATAACTTCTGGCCATGGGACCACCAAGTTATTGTCTCGCACTAAAGATTTGGACTTTTGAAGCTATTTTCTAGATAGAAATATGACAGTTATGGTCCCCACCCACAAGCCTGCGTAGTAAACACACTATGCGGCTCCTGGTGGTTTATGGGGACATAAACCCACGAGCTTCCTGGGTCCTCTGGCCACCACAGCCTGCTGTCCTCTCAGAAGGCCTCGTGGACATATTGTCCAATCAAGACATAGAGATAGCATTTATGTGTACGATTTTGGGAGGTGGAGGAGAGGTGGGTGGGGTGTGTGTGGACCAGGACCAGCTGGGTCTGGAC
>JACYXH010000300.1:1670000-1685000 GCA_026745465.1 Lota lota | reverse complement strand
ACAGCTGCCAATCAGAACACACACAAGCTCTACAGCTGCCAATCAGAACACACACAAGCTCTACAGCTGCCAATCAGAACACACACAAGCTCTACAGCTGCCAATCAGAACACACACAAGCTCTACAGCTGCCAATCAGAACACACACAAGCTCTACAGCTGCCAATCAGAACACACACAAGCTCTACAGCTGCCAATCAGAACACACACAAGCTCTACAGCTGCCAATCAGAACACACACAAGCTCTACAGCTGCCAATCAGAACACACACAAGCTCTACAGCTGCCAATCAGAACACACACAAGCTCTACAGCTGCCAATCAGAACACACACAAGCTCTACAGCTGCCAATCAGAACACACACAAGCTCTACAGCTGCCAATCAAAACACACATCAGCCGACCAAATTTTATCTCTTCTCTGTGACACGCCATCATGTGATTTCCCCCTACGCTAAATACACACGGAGATACTGGAAACAGGACTGAGGCATTGTGCTACAGATACTCTGAGTAAAGTACCTAGTACTCTGATGTAGTGCTACAGATACTCTGAGTAAAGTACCTAGTACTCTGATGTAGTGCCACAGATACTGTAAGTACTTAATACTTAGTAGGCCTCCATATCCTCTTCCCTTACGACCTCCTGATTCTGCGATATCTCCATAATAGATTAGCAGCATTTGAAAATGAGTACTATTCCTAAACTGTTCTTCTATGTAGTCTAAACTAGAAAGTAAAGTAGATCTACGTCGGATCTGTTGGCAGCCACAGATCAGACGTCAGATTTCTGAGATGTCTTCATGCCTAGATGAAGTTATTACCCGGGATCCATTGGAAAGCATGATGTCAAACACTTACATTAAGGTGGTGGAGGAGGAGGTGGGGGTGGAAGAGAGGGGTGGAGGAGGAGGTGGCGGTGGAAGAGAGGGGTGGAGGAGGAGGTGGGGGTGGAAGAGAGGGGTGGAGGAGGAGGTGGCGGTGGAAGAGAGGGGTGGAGGAGGAGGTGGGGGTGGAAGAGAGGGGTGGAGGAGGAGGTGGGGGTGGAAGAGAGGGGTGGAGGAGGAGGTGGGGGTGGAAGAGAGGGGTGGAGGAGGAGCGCGAGCAGCAGGAGGTGTCATGGGGTTTTTGTGGTCATGTGGAACTCATTTAGGCAGAGCGGAGAGCTCATGGTGAGCTGCAGTCAGCCCCTTTAAGTACCGTTTAGTGGACGGACAGCTGCACCTGCTAGCATCAGCTAGTCCACCTTTAAGTACCGTTTAGTGGACGGACAGCTGCACCTGCTAGCATCAGCTAGTCCACCTTTAAGTACCGTTTAGTGGACGGACAGCTGCACCTGCTAGCATCAGCTAGTCCACCTTTAAGTACCGTTTAGTGGACGGACAGCTGCACCTGCTAGCATCAGCTAGTCCACCTTTAAGTACCGTTTAGTGGACGGACAGCTGCACCTGCTAGCATCAGCTAGTCCACCTTTAAGTACCGTTTAGTGGACGGACAGCTGCACCTGCTAGCATCAGCTAGTCCACCTTTAAGTACCGTTTAGTGGACGGACAGCTGCACCTGCTAGCATCAGCTAGTCCACCTTTAAGTACCGTTTAGTGGACGGACAGCTGCACCTGCTAGCATCAGCTAGTCCACCTTTAAGTACCGTTTAGTGGACGGACAGCTGCACCTGCTAGCATCAGCTAGTCCACCTTTAAGTACCGTTTAGTGGACGGACAGCTGCACCTGCTAGCATCAGCTAGTCCACCTTTAAGTACCGTTTAGTGGACGGACAGCTGCACCTGCTAGCATCAGCTAGTCCACCTTTAAGTACCGTTTAGTGGACGGACCGCTGCACCTGCTAGCATCAGCTAGTCCACCTTTAAGTACCGTTTAGTGGACGGACAGCTGCACCTGCTAGCATCAGCTAGTCCACCTTTAAGTACCGTTTAGTGGACGGACAGCTGCACCTGCTAGCATCAGCTAGTCCACCTTTAAGTACCGTTTCGTGGACGGAGATAGAATAAGGCTTCAATATGATATAAATATTATACATAGCTAAATATTAGCCCATGAATACATCAAACACAGCTCTACTTTTGTTCAAATATTCCCATCTAAGGAGTTTGCAGGGAGGGTATTACCCTAGCTCTATTTCACACTCCTGACTCTGATGTTACAGTTCACCACCTAGATGGTAATTAATGGTTCAGAATATACAGACAGACAGACAGACAGGCAGACAGGCAGACAGGCAGACAGACAGACAGGCAGACAGGCAGACAGACAGACAGACAGACAGACAATAACTTATCTGAGGCTTGCGTTGAGTTTTAAAAAATAACTTTATTGATTTAGTTTGTGTAGAACTGTTAGAACGTGTGGTTTTGCATAGAATGTGGGAGAACCCTCTTCTTCAGGCCACGGCACAAACCAGAAACACAAGAAACAAGAACATCTAAAACCCCATCAAAGTCCCGTTGTGAACACATGAATTTGCTTCTTAACTGGCAAAAGAAAAAGAAAATATATATCCCACCAGAGTTCAAATCTGAAGCAATCTCAGGGAAGAGCCAAAGCGACCCTTTCAGAAGAACCTTTGACCTTTGACCTGTGAGAAAACGCCAGGGTCCACCACCACCTGGTTGCCGTGACGACCCATACCTCAGCGTTGTGTCGCCGAGTGAACAGTAGAAAGTAAGAGTAGCTCCGTATGAAAGGCTTATGTACAGGTCTGTAACACCAGAGTCAAAAACACCCCGCTGGCTTTTACTTTGAAAAGCAACTAAATGCACACTCTCATGGAGTATCTGCTGTGTGGAGGCAGACATAGGGCCTCATGTTGGAGGACATTAGAGCTCTAGAGGCAGACATGGGGCCTCATGTTGGAGGACATTAGAGCTCTGGAGGCCGACATGGGGCCTCATGTTGGAGGACATTAGAGCTCTGGAGGCAGACATAGGGCCTCATGTTGGAGGACATTAGAGCTCTAGAGGCAGACATGGGGCCTCATGTTGGAGGACATTAGAGCTCTGGAGGCCGACATGGGGCCTCATGTTGGAGGACATTAGAGCTCTAGAGGCCGACATGGGGCCTCATGTTGGAGGACATTAGAGCTCTAGAGGCAGACATGGGGCCTCATGTTGGAGGACATTAGAGCTCTGGAGGCAGACATAGGGCCTCATGTTGGAGGACATTAGAGCTCTAGAGGCAGACGTAGGGCCTCATGTTGTGTGGAGGACATTAGAGCTCTAGAGGCAGACGTAGGGCCTCATGTTGGAGGACATTAGAGCTCTAGAGGCAGACATGGGGCCTCATGTTGGAGGACATTAGAGCTCTGGAGGCAGACATGGGGCCTCATGTTGGAGGACATTAGAGCTCTGGAGGCCGACATGGGGCCTCATGTTGGAGGACATTAGAGCTCTAGAGGCCGACATGGGGCCTCATGTTGGAGGACATTAGAGCTCTAGAGGCAGACATGGGGCCTCATGTTGGAGGACATTAGAGCTCTAGAGGCCGACATGGGGCCTCATGTTGGAGGACATTAGAGCTCTAGAGGCAGACATGGGGCCTCATGTTGGAGGACATTAGAGCTCTGGAGGCAGACATAGGGCCTCATGTTGGAGGACATTAGAGCTCTAGAGGCAGACGTAGGGCCTCATGTTGTGTGGAGGACATTAGAGCTCTAGAGGCAGACGTAGGGCCTCATGTTGGAGGACATTAGAGCTCTAGAGGCAGACATGGGGCCTCATGTTGGAGGACATTAGAGCTCTGGAGGCAGACATGGGGCCTCATGTTGGAGGACATTAGAGCTCTGGAGGCAGATATAGGGCCTCATGTTGGAGGACATTAGAGCTCTAGAGGCAGACATGGGGCCTCATGTTGGAGGACATTAGAGCTCTGGAGGCAGACATGGGGCCTCATGTTGGAGGACATTAGAGCTCTGGAGGCAGACATAGGGCCTCATGTTGGAGGACATTAGAGCTCTAGAGGCAGACGTAGGGCCTCATGTTGTGTGGAGGACATTAGAGCTCTAGAGGCAGACGTAGGGCCTCATGTTGGAGGACATTAGAGCTCTAGAGGCAGACATGGGGCCTCATGTTGGAGGACATTAGAGCTCTGGAGGCAGACATGGGGCCTCATGTTGGAGGACATTAGAGCTCTGGAGGCAGATATAGGGCCTCATGTTGGAGGACATTAGAGCTCTAGAGGCAGACATGGGGCCTCATGTTGGAGGACATTAGAGCTCTAGAGGCAGACCTAGGGCCTCATGTTGGAGGACATTAGAGCTCTAGAGGCAGACATGGGGCCTCATGTTGGAGGACATTAGAGCTCTGGAGGCAGACATAGGGCCTCATGTTGGAGGACATTAGAGCTCTAGAGGCAGACGTAGGGCCTCATGTTGGAGGACATTAGAGCTCTAGAGGCAGACATGGGGCCTCATGTTGGAGGACATTAGAGCTCTAGAGGCAGACCTAGGGCCTCATGTTGGAGGACATTAGAGCTCTAGAGGCCGACATGGGGCCTCATGTTGGAGGACATTAGAGCTCTAGAGGCAGACATAGGGCCATGCTAGCCTCATATTGTGTCTATCCTGTGATGGGTTGACCTGTGTCTCAGCATGGGTTCACTTCCAGGTCATGAACATGACGTCACATGACTGCCATGTTTAGATCTGGACAATCTACAGAGTTGTGGACTTCCTGTTATGACCTCATATCTTGTATAGGCCCCACCCACCCTGCATGGCAACAATATTCAACACAAATACATACACCACTGCAAACCAAACGCACAGCAACACACACCCACACACACCAACACAGCAAGACACCCACACACATTGGGATAAAGAAAGGTGTGAGTGCCCCCCCGAGGTGAGACGATCACTCCAGAAGAGCACTCTGCGATCTGACATATTGTTATAAATAAATAAATAAGATGGAGTGGGCTGAACTGGTGGCCAACACACCTCCCAGCATGGCTTTCAGGTTGTGTGTGTTGTAGTGTGTGTGTGTGTGTGTGTGTGTGTGTGTGTGTGTGTGTGTGTGTGTGTGTGTGTGTGTGTGCGTGTGAGTCCTTGCTTCCGCACAAAAGTAAAGTTAGTTACATATTTTATACTAATTTCATTACCAAAATTCCCCCTTCGGAACGAAAACGTCAAGTGAATATCAAACTGACCTCAGGCCAGGGACACCTCTGCAGGTTTCCCAAAACGCTACAAACACAAAGAATAATCATTTAAACAGGACAGAAGGACGGAAGGACGGAAGGACGGAGACCTCCTCTTTCCTAAACAGATAAACAGTTACGTAAGTGGGAGGACTGAGTAGACATCTGGTCAGAGTGAAGGAGACCAGGTCCTCTTCATCAGCCATCTCCAGCTCTCTCCACATCGCTCTCTGACATCCAGTTGCTATGTTACATGTGTACATATGTTTGGACATCTTGTAAGTCCGTTCCTAGTTTAAACCCGGGTTGTTAGCGGAGGTGAGCCGAGTTCAGAAGGAGTTCAGAAGGAGTTCAGAAGGTGCCGTTCCCTCAGAGGAGCGCTATCCCACCAGAAACCTCTCTGAACCTAATCCAATCAGGCACAGCGTAGCTACCTCACCCCGGCCGGCCTGGGGAGCCCGCATCTACGGAACATTTGCAGAGATTCCTCTTTTAATCGAAGTTGGGTTAAAATTGAGAACCATGGTTTTCAACGCTATTCATGGACGTAATCGATGCCTATAATCCTTTTATAGCTAATCCGATACGCACTACAGCGCCTACATTTTGGCTTCCTTGTTTGCATTTTGGTCTTCATGTTTCTGACACGAGGAGGACATGTCTCCTGTATCTTTGCCTTTTATCTCTGAATATTGACTAAACAGATATATTTTCAGTAAAAAACCATAAAGTCCTGCGTTATAAAAGTGTCTTCCTGTTCAAAGAGACGTCGTTTATCAGCGTCTACAGTAGTGCACAAACGATGGTATAAAAACCTTATCCTTCATGTCGGCTCCAATCTGTCCTTCAGGCTCATAACTCCTCTGAACAAGTTTTACAGCGAGAGAAACGCTGGCGTGGACAAGAAGAATGATGGTTAGAAGTGGCTCCATGGTCCGAGGGAGGCTCAGAGGGATCTGTTGTCCTGGACGGTCTCTAGCAGCCCTCCAACCAGTACCTCTAAAGGGGCCTGGCTCTAGGGAGCTAGCCGCTAGGAAGCTTACTGCTAGGAAGCTAGCCGCTAGGGAGCTAGCCACTAGGAAGCTAGCCGCTAGGAAGCTAGCCGCTAGGGAGCTAGCCACTAGGAAGCTAGCCGCTAGGGAGCTAGCCGCTAGGAAGCTTACTGCTAGAAAGCTAGCTTCTAGGGAGCTAGCCGCTAGGAAGCTAGCCGCTAGGGAGCTAGCCACTAGGAAGCTAGCTGCCAGGGAGCTAGCCGCTAGGAAGCTAGCCGCTAGGAAGCTAGCCGCTAGGAACCATTGTGCTGAGAATGACAGTTTGGTATCAGCATAGTTATAGGAAGCATCCTATCACCTTTAGGAAGCATCTTATCACTTATAGGAAGCATCCTACCACTTATAGGAAGTATCCTATCACTTAAAGGAAGCTTCCTATCACTTGTAGGAAGCCTCCTATCACTCGTAGGAAGCCTCCTATCACTCGTAGGAAGCATCCTATCACTTAAAGGAAGCATCCTATCACTTGGGCCACAGCCATAAGAGGAGCAGAGGATGAGAAAGGAGCAGAGGAACAAGAGATCGTGTTTTCCAGCGCTGCCGGTCTCTGCATCGTCTGTCAGTCTGTCTGAGCGTGTTCTGGTCTGTGTGTGTCTACAAACATGTGTGTGTGTGTGTGTGTGTGTGTACATATGTGTGTGTGTGTGATGGATGTGTTTGTAGCAACAACAAAAAAAGGTACAAATAAAAGAGTTTCTTTTTTGCTTGTGATGCGATTTGTCTGCAGGGAGAGTTCAGCAGACCAAGAGCTGCCTGCCTGTCTGTGTGGCAGCCTGTCTGCCTGTCTGTCTGTCTGTCCAAGCTGGCAGGTGCTGGGTTCCTGTGGGCTGCCGGGTGGGAGCAGGGTGTCGACGGTGGGAGGGTTCAGTGGTGGTGCAGGGGTTGGTGTTTTCTGGGGTGGGGTTAGGTGAGTTGGGCGATGTGGTTGTGTGATTGCCTGAAGGTGTGTGCAGTATTTGGGGTTCTAGTTGGTGTGTGTTTGGGGTTCTAGTTGGTGTGTGTTTGGGGTTCTAGTTGGTGTGTGTTTTAGGGTTCTAGTTGGTGTGTGTTTGGGGTTCTAGGTGGTGTGTGTTTTGGGGTTCTAGGTGGTGGGTGTTTTGGGGTTCTATTTGGTGTGTGTTTGGGGTTCTAGTTGGTGTGTGTTTTTGGGTTCTAGGTGGTGTGTGTTTTGGGGTTCTAGTTGGTGTGTGTTTGGGGTTCTAGTTGGTGTGTGTTTTGGGGTTCTAGGCGGTGTGTGTTTTGGGGTTCTAGTTGGTGTGTGTTTTGGGGTTCTATTTGGTGTGTGTTTGGGGATCTAGTTGGTGTGTGTTTTGGGGTTCTAGGTGGTGTGTGTTTGGGGTACAGTCTGTTGGTGTTTGGGGGTTCTAGTTGGTGTGTGTTTGGGGTTCTAGTTGGTGTGTGTTTGGGGTTCTAGTTGGTGTGTGTTTGGGGTTCTAGTTGGTGTGTGTTTGGGGTTCTAGGTGGTGTGTGTTTGGGGTTCTAGTTGATGTGTGTTTGGGGATCTAGGTGGTGTGTGTTTGGGGTTCTAGTTGGTGTGTGTTTTGGGGTACAGTGTGTTGGTGTTTGGGGTTCTAGGTGGTGTGTGTTTGGGGTTCTAGGTGGTGTGTGTTTGGGGTACAGTGTGTTGGTGTTTGGGGGTTCTAGTTGGTGTGTGTTTGGGGTTCTAGTTGGTGTGTGTTTGGGGTTCTAGGTGGTGTGTGTTTGGGGTTCTAGTTGGTGTGTGTTTTGGGGTTCTAGTTGGTGTGTGTTTTGGGGTACAGTGTGTTGGTGTTTGGGGTTCTAGGTGGTGTGTGTTTGGGGTTCTAGGTGGTGTGTGTTTGGGGTTCTAGGTGGTGTGTGTTTGGGGTTCTAGGTGGTGTGTGTTTGGGGTTCTAGTTGGTGTGTGTTTTGGGGTACAGTGTGTTGGTGTTTGGGGTTCTAGGTGGTGTGTGTTTGGGGTTCTAGGTGGTGTGTGTTTGGGGTTCTAGGTGGTGTGTGTTTGGGGTTCTAGGTGGTGTGTGTTTGGGGTTCTAGTTGGTGTGTGTTTTGGGGTACAGTGTGTTGGTGTTTGGGGTTCTAGGTGGTGTGTGTTTGGGGTTCTAGGTGGTGTATGTTTGGGGTTCTAGGTGGTGTGTGTTTGGGGTTCTAGGTGGTGTGTGTTTGGGGTTCTAGAGGCAGACGCTCTGGCTGATGTGGCAGGTGGAGCCCGTTCCGGCCTGGGACAGGAAGAGGCGTCCGTTGGGGCAGACACAGACCTCGTACACCGTCTGTCTGGAGGAGGAGGAGGAGGAGGAGGAGGAGGAGGAGGAGGCCTTCCCGTCCAGTAGGCCCAGCAGACGAATCCTCGTGGCGTCCAGAGAGATCTGACGCAGAGATCAGAGTAGAGAAGAGTAGAGTGAGGGGTGAGCGATGGAGAGTGGTGAGAGAGTGAGAGAAGGAGAGAGTGGTGAGAGTGAGAGAAGGAGAGAGTGGTGAGGATGAGAGTGGTGAGGGAGTGAGATAAGGAGAGTGGTGAGAGAGAGAGAGTGGTGAGAGTGAGAAGGAGAGTGGTGAGGGAGTGAGAATGAGAGTGGTGAGGATGAGAGTGGTGAGAGAGTGAGAGAAGGAGAGAGTGGTGAGAGTGAGAGAAGGAGAGTGGTGAGGGAGTGGAAGGAGAGAGTGGTGAGAGAGTGAGAATGAGAGAGTGGTGAGAGAGTGAGAGATGGAGAGAGTGGTGAGGATGAGAGTGGTGAGGGAGTGATATAAGGAGAGTGGTGAGAGAGAGAGAGTGGTGAGAGTGAGAAGGAGAGTGGTGAGGGAGTGAGAATGAGAGTGGTGAGGATGAGAGTGGTGAGGGAGTGAAAGGAGAGAGTGTTGAGAGAGAGAGAAGGAGAGTGGTGGGAGTGAGAGAAGGAGAGAGTGGGGAGGATGAGAGTGGGGAGGGAGTGAGATAAGGAGACTGGTGGGAGTAAGAGAAGGAGAGGTGTCCCTACCTCTCCGTCCTTGGACTCCAGGCGTAGTTCGTTCCTGCAGGAGGCTTGGATGTCTCCCGCCTCCGCTAGGATCTGGACGCCTTTCGGAGCCTCCATGATCAGGGAGCGGGTTGGAGACTCCAGCCTGGAACCAGGGGCCCCAGGGTTAGTGACATCACCACCAGGGGCCCCAGGGTTAGTGACATCACCACCAGGGGCCCCAGGGTTAGTGACATCACCACCAGGGGCCCCGGGGTTAGTGACATCACCACCAGGGGCCCCAGGGTTAGTGACATCACCACCAGGGGCCCCGGGGTTAGTGACATCACCACCAGGGGCCCCGGGGTTAGTGACATCATCACCAGGAGCCCCGGGGTTAGTGACATAATCACCAGGGGCCCCGGGGTTAGTGACATCACCACCAGGGGCCCCAGGGTTAGTGACATCACCACCAGGGGCCCCAGGGTTAGTGACATCACCACCAGGGGCCCCGGGGTTAGTGACATCATCACCAGGAGCCCCGGGGTTAGTGACATAATCACCAGGGGCCCCGGGGTTAGTGACATCACCACCAGGGGCCCCAGGGTTAGTGACATCACCACCAGGGGCCCCGGGGTTAGTGACATCACCACCAGGGGCCCCAGGGTTAGTGACATCATCACCAGGGGCCCCGGGGTTAGTGACATCAGCACCAGGGGCCCCGGGGTTAGTGACATCATCACCAGGAGCCCCGGGGTTAGTGACATAATCACCAGGGGCCCCGGGGTTAGTGACATCAGCACCAGGGGCCCCGGGGTTAGTGACATCACCACCAGGGGCCCCGGGGTTAGTGACATCATCACCAGGAGCCCCGGGGTTAGTGACATAATCACCAGGGGCCCCGGGGTTAGTGACATCACCACCAGGGGCCCCAGGGTTAGTGACATCACAGCAAGACGACAATAATGAGTGACATCACAACAGGAATAAACCAGGAAGGGACATCCCAGTGGCTGGGAGCTGGGAAGTCTTCAGAGATCCTAGAGTTGTGGGAACACAACTAAGAGCAGGAATTCCATAACATTGTTATGAGAATAATTGTAATATATGGAAATCCTTTCTTGTAACAAAGCTACAGAAGACGCTTTGTTCAGGGTTATGGTCAGTAAGTGAAGCTTTCACTCATAACCATGTCCTGATGAAAGGGTAATCATGAGTGAGTGAAGCTCATACCCCTGAGCCCTGACTGGGAGGTAGGAAGGACTGCAGCGGTCTCATCTCTCTTAGCATTCTGCCGCCGCGGGGAGAGCTAAAACACACTGGACATGGCTTCAACGGATCCACGCCGCTGATGACACCATGGGGGAAACAACCCTAACCCTAACCCAGGGGGCTCCACTCCCCAGGGTGCAACACTCCCCAGGGTGCAACATGGTCCAGGATGCTAAGTGTAGTTGCTACTGCTAGCCAATTACTGCTTGGCTTTGTGGAGAGGGCGTGGCTTGGTGGAGAGGGTGTGTGGCTTTGGCAGATAGCGGTGTGGCTTGCATAGATCGTGGGTCTTGTATAGAGGTGGTCTCTTATAGGAAAAGGGGAGGGAGGAGAGGGGTGGGGAGGAGAGAAGAGGAGAAGAGAAGAGAGAGGGAGAGGAGAGGGGAGATGGAGAGAGGAGAGGGGAGAGGAGAGGAGATGGAGATGAGAGGAGAGGGGAGGAGGGGAGAGGAGAGAGGAAGAGAGGAGAGGAGGAGCGGGGAGGGCTTGGGGGTCATGGTGATAAAGTTCCTTGCTGTTTGGCTCTGGACTACCATGTCACATCCCGTAATGATAAAAAATGGCTCCAGCAACCGTCTCTGTAGCGCGGCCCCAGCTGCTGAGAAGATAACTGAAGACATAGGAGCTGCTCTGACACCCCACATCTCTCTCCTCTCTCTCCTCCTCCCTCCTCTCTGAGCCTACAAACACCCCACATCTCTCTCCTCTCCCTCCTCTCTCTCTCCTCCTCCCTCCTCCTCTCTCCCCTTCCCTCTCCTCCTCTCTCCATCTTCACTGTGACACCGGAGAACATGGCAGAGGTGACGAAGAGAGAGATAGGAGGGGAGGTGGTGGAGGAGGGTGGAGGGGAGGTGGAGGAGGAGGGTGGAGGGGAGGTGGAGGAGGAGGGTGGAGGGGAGGTGGTGGAGGAGGGTGAAGGGCAGGTGGAGGAGGAGGGTGGAGGTGGTGGAGGAGGGTGGAGGGGAGGTGGTGGAGGAGGGTGAAGGGCAGGTGGAGGAGGAGGGTGGAGGTGGTGGAGGAGGGTGGAGGGGAGGTGGAGGAGGAGGGTGGAGGTGGTGGAGGAGGGTGGAGGGGAGGTGGTGGAGGAGGGTGAAGGGCAGGTGGAGGAGGAGGGTGGAGGGGAGGTGGTGGAGGAGGGTGAAGGGCAGGTGGAGGAGGAGGGTGGAGGGCAGGTGGAGGAGGAGGGTGGAGGGGAGGTGGTGGAGGAGGGTGGAGGGGAGGTGGAGGAGGAGGGTGGAGGTGGTGGAGGAGGGTGGAGGGCAGGTGGAGGAGGAGGGTGGAGGTGGTGGAGGAGGGTGGAGGGGAGGTGGAGGAGGAGGGTGGAGGTGGTGGAGGAGGGTGGAGGGGAGGTGGTGGAGGAGGGTGAAGGGCAGGTGGAGGAGGAGGGTGGAGGGGAGGTGGTGGAGGAGGGTGAAGGGCAGGTGGAGGAGGAGGGTGGAGGGGAGGTGGTGGAGGAGGGTGAAGGGCAGGTGGAGGAGGAGGGTGGAGGGGAGGGGCTGGAGGACGGTGGAGGCCAGGTGGTGGAGGAGGGTGGAGGGGAGGTGGAGGAGGAGGGTGGAGGGGAGGTGGTGGAGGAGGGTGGAGGGGAGGTGGAGGAGGAACATCACAGATAAAGTGTGGTTGTGTGGATGTGTGCGGTCCTGTGATTGCTACCTGCCAGAGTGAGGAGTTAAAGATTGAAAACACGCCCCTGCCTGGTGTGACAGCAGCGTGAGTCCCATGAAGACTCAACCAGACATGTGACAGCAGCGTGAGTCCCATGAAGACTCAACCAGACATGTGACAGCAGCGTGAGTCCCATGAAGACTCAACCAGACATGTGACAGCAGCGTGAGTCCCATGAAGACTCAACCAGACATGTGACAGCAGCGTGAGTCCCATGAAGACTCAACCAGACATGTGACAGCAGCGTGAGTCCCATGAAGACTCAACCAGACATGTGACAGCAGCGTGAGTCCCATGAAGACTCAACCAGACATGTGACAGCAGCGTGAGTCCCATGAAGACTCAACCAGACATGTGACAGCAGCGTGAGTCCCATGAAGACTCAACCAGACATGTGACAGCAGCGTGAGTCCCATGAAGACTCAACCAGACATGTGACGCGGCTACGCCCCACCAACATGCTCTACCGTGTTCTCCTCCTCACTGAGGAGGAGAACACGGCAGGAGCTCCTCCTCAAGGGATGAAGACAAGGAGGACAGGAGGAGGTGCAAGAATAACACAAACATGCAAATAATAGAATAATAAATGAGGAGCTGAAGACAACATGGTGAGTGTGTGAGCCGTATTGTATGTATGTGTGTGTATATATATATATGTATATATATATACATATATATGTATATATATATATATACATATATATATATATGTTTATCGGGCCGTACTCACCGCAGTTCTTTGAAGGGTTCTGCTCTGACGTGCGGTGTTTCTATGGAGCTGCTGAACACAGCTCCCTCCGCACCTGAAATCACATGATCGTTGAGCGAGGACCTATGCACATCTAGAACACAAATATCAAGCAGACCAGTTCCATGGCCTGGTCTGCTGTCTCAGATGTAGGAACAGGAAGTCTGACACGCTGTCTTCCCCCATATGCACAATCTGTCGTCTGGAACACACACCGTACACCGTGTAGGAGAAGACACTAAATATCCTGTCCAACCAGAGCACAGCGTTTGAGTCTGTCGGGATAACGCTTGTATTCAGGACGTGGTGATAAGGAGTGATTGTTTGAATCACTCCCTGTTTACCATTCCATCTCTGGTGCGTGCTGCTCATGTTGTTCCCTATCTTCCCAACGAACACGGCCATCCAGGAGATGGTGAGCACCAGGTTCATAGAAGGCAAATTGCTTTTCCTTTGGTGCCATCCGTCATTGTGTCTGCGGCGTCAATCTCTTCACAGGAGAAGCTCTACAAAGCTGCTGGGTTCCTCAACTCTGGCTGGCCACAGCGGGAAACGCTTTGTCAATCACATTCTGGGACCTTTGAACCTTCTGTGACCTTTGAACCAGCAGCGCACAGGTGGTGAATACAGAACGGAAGTAAGTGAGTATATAAGATCAGAAGCCCAGTGAACCTTCAGAGACGGTTTCCTGCCTAACAACTTGTGGAGGTGAACACACTCAAGTTGTTTCACTTCAAACTTTCCAAAGTTCCTCGAGAAGTTCCGGTTTCCTGTTTCGTTATGACTGTGTTTCCTGTTTCGTTATGACGGCGTTTCCTGTCTCGTTATGACTGCGTTTCCTGTCTCGTGATGACTGCGTTTCCTGTCTCGTGATGACTGCGTTTCCTGTCTCGCTATGACTGCGTTTCCTGTCTCGCTATGACTGCGTTTCCTGTCTCGTTATGACTGCGTTTCCTGTCTCGTTATGACTGCGTTTCCTGTCTCGTTATGACTGCGTTTCATGTCTCGTTATGACTGCGTTTCCTGTCTCGTTATGACTGCGTTTCCTGTCTCGTTATGACTGCGTTTCCTGTCTCATTATGACTGCGCTTCCTGTCTCGTTATGACTGCGTTTCCTGTCTCGTTATGACTGCGTTTCCTGTCTCATTATGACTGCGCTTCCTGTCTCGTTATGACTGCGTTTCCTGTCTCGTTATGACTGCATATGGTGAGAAACGCCTTGATAATCCTGATGATGATCCTTTCGATTTATAAATCCTCCATAACCTAAACGAAGGACGACTTCCAAGGTCGTTTCACTTGAATAAAACTACAGAAGTTGGGGATATTATTGTGGTAATGATATTATGATGATGAAGAAGAGGAGGGGGATGATGAAGGTTATTATGCTGGGAGGCATCCTTGACTTTGATGAATGGAATCACTCAGTCGTTGTTAGAAACAAAACAGAGAAGCCTCCTCGCTGGTTTGGGGTACTTGACTATGTTCTAAAGATAAAAAGAGAGCTTTCATTTCAGCATCCGCCCTCGCTATCTGATCAGCTGATCATGTGTAGCGATAACACTGTTATCTTAAATGATATCTATTGTATATAAATGATATCTATCTATTATATAAATCTATCCATTCATACACACATCCACCCCTTCCAACAGTAAGAATGTGCAATGTGTGTGTATGTGGGTGCGTGCGTGTGTGTGTCTCTATGTGTGGGTGCGTGTGTGTGTGTGGGTGCGTGTCTGCGTGTGCGTGCGTGTGTGTATGTGGGTGCGTGCGTGTGTATGTGTCTGTGTGTGGGTGTGTGTGTGTGTGTCTGTGTGTGGGTGCGTGTGTGTGGATGCGTGCGTGTGTGTCTGTGTGTGTCTGTGTGTGTGTCTGTGTGTGTGTGGGGAGAGAGTTGAACAAGGGGTCATGCTACAGAGCTGTGTCTTGTTGTTGTGTGTGTCAGCTAGCAGGCTAGCTCTTGCTGCGCTAGCATACGGTTAGCGGTAGGAAGTAGCAGCGTAACTCATTAGTTTTCTCCGCCAGCAGGGCTCAGCCTCTCCCTCATCCAGACTAGAAAAGACTCTCAATATCCTTCTCTCACACACAGAGGGAGGGAGGGAGGGAGGGAGGGAGGGAGGGAGAGAGATGGAGAGGAGAGAGAGATGGAGAGAGTGAGGAGAGAGGTGAAGTTAGAGGAGTAGAGAACATGAAAGTA
>JACYXH010000300.1:1652500-1665000 GCA_026745465.1 Lota lota | reverse complement strand
ACTCCATGACTCTGTTTAAAGACTATTGTGTATGACTCCATGACTCTGTTTTAAGACTATTGTGTATGACTCCATGACTCTGTTTTAAGACTATTGTGTATGACTCCATGACTCTGTTTTAAGACTATTGTGTATGACTCCATGACTCTGTTTTAAGACTATTGTGTATGACTCCATGACTCTGTTTTAAGACTATTGTGTATGACTCCATGACTCTGTTTAAAGACTATTGTGTATGACTCCATGACTCTGTTTTAAGACTATTGTGTATGACTCCATGACTCTGTTTAAAGACTATTGTGTATGACTCCATGACTCTGTTTTAAGACTATTGTGTATGACTCCATGACTCTGTTTTAAGACTATTGTGTATGACTCCATGACTCTGTTTTAAGACTATTGTGTATGACTCCATGACTCTGTTTTAAGACTATTGTGTATGACTCCATGACTCTGTTTTAAGACTATTGTGTATGACTCCATGACTCTGTTTAAAGACTATTGTGTATGACTCCATGACTCTGTTTAAAGACTATTGTGTATGACTCCATGACTCTGTTTTAAGACTATTGTGTATGACTCCATGACTCTGTTTAAAGACTATAGATCAAATGGCTTCGAGCGAACATTGTGATGTAACATATGTCTCTATAGTATAAAAACTGTAGCAGCAGCAGCAGTTTACTCATTATGAGAAGTACGTGGCATCTGCTCACTGTTCCTCCTCTGTTCCTCCTCTCTGTCTCTCCTCTCTGTTCCTCCTCTGTCTCTCCTCTGTTTCTCCTCTGTTCCTCCTCTCTGTTCCTCCCCTCTCTCTGTCTCTCCTCTCTGTTCCTCCTCTATGTCTCTCCTCTGTTTCTCCTCTGTTCCTCCCCTCTCTCTGTTTCTCCTCTGTTCCTCCCCTCTCTGTGTCTCTACTCACTGTCCCTCCCCTCTGTTCCTCCTCTCTGTATCTCCTCTGTCTTTCCTCTCTCTGTCTCTCCTCTGTTCCTCCCTTCTTTGTTTCTCCTCTCTGTTCCTCCTCTCTGTCTCTCCTCTGTTCCTCCTCTCTGTCTCTCCTCTGTTCCTCCTCTCTATCTTTCTATCTATATACTAAATATCTTTATACATATCTATACTATCCAGGAGATGGAGAGGAGGAGACAGAGAGGGAGGAGGAAGAGGGGAGAGGAGGAGGAGACAGAGAGGGAGGAGGAAGGGGAGAAGGGGAAAGAGAAGGAAGAGGGGAGAGGAGGAGGAGACAGAGGGAGGAGGAGGAGGAGGGAAAGGAGGAGGAGACGAGAGGGGGAGGAAGAGGAGGGGAGAGGAGAAGAAGAGGAGAGTCCTAGAAGATATGAAAGGAGAGAGGAGAGGAGAGGAGGAGAGACAAGACGTGGAGAACTATCTCTCATGCTATCTCACTCCATTTGTTTATCGCTCACTCCTCTCTTTCCCCAATCCTTCTGCCCTCCTTCCACCTTTCATAATATCCCTCTCCATCGCTCCTCTTACACCTCCTCGTTCATCCTCTCCTCCCCTCCTCTCCTCATCTCCTCCCCTCCTCTATGATGTCCTGTAGGAGTCACCTAGCATGTAATGTAGCGTCAGCTCTCTGGCAGCAGCATATCGGACACGCTAGGCTAGGCTAATCAGTGTGAGCTGTTCATTGTAATTAGCGCTAACAGGACGGAGCCATGTGTTAGCAGCAGCGTTAGCCACCTGGCGGCTAAACACACAGCCTTTCATCTCTGGCGCCATGACATCATTTTGCACACAGAAGGAGGTGGGGGTCCAAGAAGGGAGAGAGAGTGTGTGCATGCGGCCGTACATGCGTGTGTGTGTATGTTTGTGTGTGCATGTGTGTGTGCGGGTGTGCGTGTGTGTGTATGTGTATGTGTGCGCACGTGTGTTTATTATAATGCCCATGTAAGCTAGGAATGAAAAGAGAGTGGGGGGGAGGAGCTAGGTGGTGAGGAGGAGGAGAGGAGGAGCTAGGTGGTGAGGAGGAGGAGAGGAGGAGCTAGGTGGTGAGGAGGAGAGGAGGAGCTAGGTGGTGAGGAGGAGAGGAGGAGCTAGGTGGTGAGGAGGAGAGGAGGAGATAGGTGGTGAGGAGGAGAGGAGGAGCTAGGTAGTGAGGAGGAGAGGAGGAGCTAGGTGGTGAGGAGAGGAGGAGCTAGGTGGTGAGGACGAGAGGAGGAGGAGCTAGGTGATGAGGAGGAGAGGAGGAGCTAGGTGGTGAGGAGGAGAGGAGGAGAGGAGGAGAGGAGGAGCTAGGTGGTGAGGAGGAGGAGAGGAGGAGCTAGGTGGTGAGGAGGAGAGGAGGAGGAGCTAGGTGGTGAGGAGGAGAGGAGGAGCTAGGTGGTGAGGAGGAGAGGAGGAGCTAGGTGGTGAGGAGGAGGAGAGGAGGAGCTAGGTGGTGAGGAGGAGAGGAGGAGCTAGGTAGTGAGGAGGAGAGGAGGAGCTAGGTGGTGAGGAGGAGGAGAGGAGGAGCTAGGTAGTGAGGAGGGTGCGAGGAGCTAGGTGAGGAGCTAGTGGTGAGGAGGGAGGAGGAGGAGCTAGGTGAGGAGGAGGAGAGGAGGAGCTAGGTGGTGAGGAGGAGGAAAGGAGGAGCTAGGTGGTGAGGAGGAGAGGAGGGGAGCTAGGTCGGGTGAGGAGGAGAGGAGGAGCTAGGTGGCGAGGAGGAGAGGAGGAGCTAGGTGGTGAGGAGAGGACGAGCTAGATGGTGAGGAGAGGAGGAGGAGCTAGGTGGTCAGGAGGAGGAGAGGAGGAGCTAGGTGGTGAGGAGGAGAGGAGGAGCTCCTAGTTCGAGGAGGATGGATGAGGGAAGGTCCTAGTTTCAGAAGGAGACTCCTCTTCCTCATTGGATCTCATTTCTACATGGGACCACCTAACCCTAACCATCAGGTCACAGCTTAGGACCAGGAGCGTTCTAGATATCCTACTGGTCTTAAGGTTTAACAACGCGGTGGCAGCATCCTTCTAGTCTGGTATGGCTTGTTTTAACAAACCAGAACCTAAATCTACTGGTCTGTTTTACAAACCTGAAGGTCGATCTTAGGCTGGTCTGTTTGAAAAATGAAAAACAAAGCAAAGGAGGCAGCTTCCTGTGTCTAGGTCTGAACGACCGTATCTAAGGAGGAGAGGAGGAGCTAGGTACTGTTAACACGAGGACGAGCTGAATTGGGTGGGCAGAGATATTCTCGCATCATACATTTCACATTTGTGATAAAAGGCGTCTTCAAAGTGACTAAAACAAGCTCCATTTAAATAACCATCAACCAAACGGCACTTAGGAAGGAGGTGATTCAGCTCCTCTTCCTTCTTGGATTCTATTCTACATGGACCCTAACCATCAGGTCACAGCTTCAGACCTAAAGGAGAGATATCTCTCTTAATGCACCTCCTCAGAAGATCGTAGGAGCCAGCTTTAACAAACCAGCGTCTATGGTCTGTTTTTAACAAACCAGCCACTGGTCTGTTTTATACTGGTCGAACACCAGCGTTCCACTGGTCTGTTTTAACAAAGTACTTGCTAACGCTAAAGAAGAATGATAAAGAGGGGAGCGACTGGGCAGAGATATTCTCCCCATTCACTGTGATAAAAGCGTCTCAAAGTGACAAAACAGCCCAATTAAAATAACCATCAACCAAACCACTTAGCCTTTCAAGATAAAAGCGCCACATTCAAGGAAAAACATTTTTCTTTACTCCGAACAAACAATTTTATATAATTCATCTAATTGCCATTATTATAAAGAATGACAGTAGGAGCGACTGCTTTTGGTCCAGGTTGGGGCCTCCACTAGGAGCCTCAGACCTTCTCTGGTCCAGGTCCTCCACTAGGAGCCTCAGACCTTCTCTGGTCCAGGTCCTCCACTAGGAGCCTCAGACCTTCTCTGGTCCAGGTCCTCCACTAGGAGCCTCAGACCTTCTCTGGTCCAGGTGGGTCCTCCACTAGGAGCCTCAGACCTTCTCTGGTCCAGGTCCTCCACTAGGAGCCTCAGACCTTCTCTGGTCCAGGTTGGTCCTCCACTAGGAGCCTCAGACCTTCTCTGGTCCAGGTCCTCCACTAGGAGCCTCAGACCTTCTCTGGTCCAGGTGGGTCCTCCACTAGGAGCCTCAGACCTTCTCTGGTCCAGGTCCTCCACTAGGAGCCTCAGACCTTCTCTGGTCCAGGTCCTCCACTAGGAGCCTCAGACCTTCTCTGGTCCAGGTCCTCCACTAGGAGCCTCAGACCTTCTCTGGTCCAGGTTGGTCCTCCACTAGGAGCCTCAGACCTTCTCTGTCCAGGTTTGTCCTCACTAGGAGGCCTCAGACCTTCTCTGGTCCAGGTTGGTCCTCCACTAGGACCCTCCTTCTCTGGTCCAGGTCCTCCGCTAGGAGCCTCAGAGACCTTCTCTGGTCCAGGTGGGTCCTCCACTAGGAGAGACCTTCTCTGGTCCAGGTCCCACTAGGAGCCTCAGACCTTCTCTGGTCCAGGTCAGGTCCTCCACTAGGAGCCTCAGACCTTCTCTGGTCCAGGTGGGTCCTTTCCACTAGGAGCCTCAGACCTTCTATGGTCCAGGTTCCTCCACTAGAGAGCCAGATCCCTCAGGAGTTGGAGCCTGACCTTCTCTGGTCCAGAGTTGGTCCTCCACTAGGAGCCTCAGACCTATCTCTGGTCCAGGTGGTCCTCCACTAGGTAGCCTCAGATCTCACTAGGAGCCTCAGACCTTCTCTGGTCCATCCTCCACTAGGAGCCTCAGACCTTCTCTGTGTAGGTTCCACTAGGAGCCTCAGACCTTCTCTGGTCCAGGTCCTCCACTAGGAGCCTACTGCAACCTTCGGTCCGGTCCGTGCCACTAGGAGTGTACAGAACCTTCTCTGGGTCCAGCGAATCCACTAAGAGCCTCAGACGGTATCTGGGTCTCTAGGTGGGTGCCGTCCGGCACAGGAGATACGGGTTCTTGGTCCTGGCTCGCACTAGAATGTAGTAGACGGTTCTTCCTTTACCGGTCACAGTACACACACATAGTGAGCCTGCAGACCACGCTCTGGTCCAATCTTCCTTAGGTCCAGCTTGGGCCACTAAGAGGAGCCTTCAGATCCTTACTCTGGCCTCAGGTTGGATCCTCCACCCTCGAACGACAATCTGGTTAATTCTCTCTCTCTCTTCTTTCTGGTGGTTTGAGAAAGAGAGAGCGAGGTAGATGAGTTGTGAGCGAGACCTGGTCCCCACAATGTTGTACTGGTCTCCCTTCATCACTCACTTCTCCACACACTAACACACAACACTACACACACACACACACTACACACACCACTCTGTAGAGAAGAGAGAGGTAGGAGAGAGTATGAGCAGGTGGGGAGCAGGTTTCAGTGAATGAATCTATTCATGTGTTCATATAACCATATCTGATGGAGGGCTTTCTAACTCTCCAGCCTAAAGCGAAGGCGTGCAGACTCACACAGAAGGTTTGTTTTCCAGCTGGTCCAGACGGCGGCTGGCAGCTAGAGAACCAACAACCTGCACATCTAAACACAGTTTGGCACCTTTATTGAGAAGTGGGTCAAATCCCACTGTGAGAAGTAGCTTTACTCTGTGTAGCGTCTGACCCCAGCCACCCTTCTCCATCTATCGGTTCTCCGTCCGTCAGGAGAACCGCCCTGGGGTTCTCCATCTATCGGCTCTCCGTCCGTCAGGAGAACCGCCCTGGGGTTCTCCATCTATCGGTTCTCCGTCCGTCAGGAGAACCGCCCTGGGGTTCTCCATCTATCGGTTCTCCGTCCGTCAGGAGAACCGCCCTGGGGTTCTCCATCTATCGGTTCTCCGTCCGTCAGGAGAACCGCCCTGGGGTTCTCCATCTATCGGTTCTCCGTCCGTCAGGAGAACCGCCCTGGGGTTCCGCAGCAGTGAGCACCTTCTCCAATTAGAGAGAAGCATGTTGGAATACTAAGAGGCCAAAAGGTCCTCACTTTACAATGTTGGACTGGTCCTTACACACACACACATACACACACACACACACACACACACACACACACACACACACACACACACACACCTCAGGGGGTACGATGAGGTGATAATTATCCCTCGAACACATCTGGTTAATTCTCTCTCTCTCTCTTTCTGGTGGTTTGAGAAAGAGAGAGCGAGGTAGAGAGTGTGAGAGAGAGAGGTAGAGAGTATGAGAGAGAGAGAGAGAGAGAGAGAGAGAGAGAGAGAGAGAGAGAGAGAGAGTGTGAGAGAGAGTGTGAGAGAGAGTGTGAGAGAGAGAGGTAGAGAGTATGAGAGAGAGAGAGAGAGAGAGAGTGTGTGAGAGAGTGTGAGAGAGAGTGTGAGAGAGAGAGGTAGAGAGTATGAGAGAGAGAGAGAGAGAGAGTGTGTGAGAGAGTGTGAGAGAGAGTGTGAGAGAGAGAGGTAGAGAGTATGAGAGAGAGAGAGAGAGAGAGAGGGAGAGTTGTATGAATGAATGAACATTGTTCAATGGAGCTCTTCATTCAGAACACAGACCAGCATTAGGTCAGCAGAATTTAAGGTTAGGGTGAGGTGTTAGGGAAAGGTGTTAGGGTGATGGTGAGGGTGAGAGTTAGGGTGAGGGTGAGGGTGAGGGTTAGGGTGAGGAAATAAAAATCGATGTTCCTAAAGTGTTAACCTCCTAATCCAGCCCATGTGGCCTGGACATGCACCTAGACCAAGGGGAGTGTCAGACCACAGGAGGTGTGGCTATGCTGGAAAAGGGTGTGTCAGACCACAGGAGGCGTGGCTATGCTGGAAAGGGGAGTGGCATGACTCACCCATAACGCGGAGGCGCTCAGCTCCCACCACCACCTCGTGCTCATCAGCAGAGAAGAGCAGCTTCCCGCTGGTGGACTTCACCTCCAGGAGCTTCCCCTGGGCGCGGAACCCCCTGGAGCCTGCACAACACAGCTTATTATGGGATGGACCGTCTGGAGCCTGCACAACACAGCTTATTATGGGATGGACCGTCTGGAGCCTGCACAACACAGCTTATTATGGGATGGACCGTCTGGAGCCTGCACAACACAGCTTATTATGGGATGGACCGTCTGGAGCTGCACAACACAGCTTATTATGGGATGGACGGTCTGGAGCCTGCACAACACAGCTTATTATGGGATGGACGGTCTGGAGCCTGCACAACACAGCTTATTATGGCCTGCACAACACAGATTATTATGGGATGGACGGTCTGGAGCCTGCACAACACAGCTTATTATGGGATGGTCAACCGGCTGGAGCCTGCAGATTTCTCTCTATATTTTCCCCGTTTGATGTGCAGAACTGTGTTGGTTGCATTGAAAACCCCTGTGCTAATAGTTTCATTTGCAGAATCAGTATGTGGGGCATGCTTCAGTTGGTTTGAATCTCCATACAGATCTCCTGCATCAGCTCGTCTGGCTGGGAACGATGTTTCTAAGAGGGTTGTTCTTCCCTGAGTTAGAACGAGTTTAGTCTCTATAGTAGCCTCAGTGTGTGCTACTGCACTTATGTGGTAGTATATATAAATATATAGTATAAATATCTATTTCCTCAGCTCAGATCCTTGTTTCGTGGACTCATGGCAGAGCGAGCGCCAGAGAGAAGGATCACGCTGTTCCAAAGCTCAGAGCTGTCAGCTGTGATGAGAACCAGCGGCACAGGAAATATCCCCTGATCACCTGCGCCCCGGGAGGCCACTCCAGGAGGAGAAAAGAAGAATCATCTGGATGAACTAAAGGCCAACCAGCGAATAGCGTTGTGCCAGGAGACGTCTGTCACGGTAAACACTAACTAGTGGAAAAAAGAAAGGAGCCCGGACAAGACAACTCCCTTGCTCCAGTCTGAAATTGTTTTGTCTCAGGCCGTGACGGCGTGGTTGGCGGTCGAGGTTGATTGGCCGTCGCTCAATTGATTGCGTCACTCTGGGTGATCAGAGACACTCCCGCCAAGAGAGCGTCTCTTAGTCCAGCAGCGAGCGCGACAGCTGAGCCCACGGCAGGATGTCACCGCGGTTTAGCCAGAGAGATGGATGTTTACACCCTCCGTCAGCACCCTGTTACCGCCACAAAGTGGGGAGCGGGGAACCTCCAGCTGACGGCACTCTCAGGACAGCCTCGGGGGGCTCCTAGCCCAAAGGTTCTGGGTTCAAAGCCCAGTGTCCAAAGTGTAGCCGTAAATGATCCTACAGTAAAATGACCCCTAACCCCTCCCTGCTCCTGAAGGACATGGATCACACAGGTGGGACTCACCTGCCACCAGCTGAGTCAGGACCTTGTTGTTGCCGTTGACGACGTTGACAGACACGTTTCTGGAGGACTGCAGGAAGAGCGGGTGACCCTGCAGAAGAGGAAGGAACATCTTCAAGCATACTTTAACTAACATAAATGTAGAACAGGACGAGCCTCATCAAGGAACAGCTGACCCATTGGTCTTTGGTCCAGGACCTCTGATTGAGACCAAAGACCAATGGTTCAGCTTTCAGCTATTTCTTTGCGTGAGTTGATGATGCAGACCGTAAATTAACACTGCGATACGTTCTGAGCAGATGAACCTGTTCTCTCAGCGTTCTGAGCAGATGAACCTGTTCTCTCAGCGCTCTGAGCAGATGAAACCTGTTCTCTCAGCGTTCTGAGCAGATGAAACCTGTTCTCTCAGCGCTCTGAGCAGATGAAACCTGTTCTCTCAGCGCTCTGAGCAGATGAAACCTGTTCTCTCAGCGTTCTGAGCAGATGAACCTGTTCTCTCAGCGCTCTGAGCAGATGAAACCTGTTCTCTCAGCGCTCTGAGCAGATGAACCTGTTCTCTCAGCGTTCTGAGCAGATGAACCTGTTCTCTCAGCGCTCTGAGCAGATGAAACCTGTTCTCTCAGCGTTCTGAGCAGATGAACCTGTTCTCTCAGCGCTCTGAGCAGATGAAACCTGTTCTCTCAGCGCTCTGAGCAGATGAAACCTGTTCTCTCAGCGTTCTGCGCAGATGAAGGATTTCCATACTGGAGCGGTTCAGCAGACATCTTAGAGGGGTTGTAATAACAAGGACCACCCACACGGTGGAGGCACTAAAGGCCGCTCCAGACCGATGGGGGGCGCTCCTAATGCAGAACATCTCGTCAGGCGAGCGAGGGGGGTACGTGTGTGGCTGTTGAAGCGTTGGTTTGATGGGATGGAACAGATGGCTCCACCACCTTGCTCATGGAGCGCGTGTCAGAGGGAAATACATGTTCAGTAATTAAAGGTTTACGTTGTCTTATCAGGACTCATACAGAGAACACTGCTGCACTCTGAACGACTCTCTCTCTCTCTCTCTGTCTCTCTCTCTGTGTCTCTCTCTCTCTCTCTGTGTCTCTCTCTCTGTGTCTCTCTCTCTCTCTCCTCTCTCTCTCTGTGTGTCTCTCTCTCCTCTCTCTCTCTCTCTCTCTCTCTCTCTCTCTCTCTCTCTCTCTCTCTCTCTCTCTCTCTCTCTCTCTCTCTCTCTCTCTCTCTCTCTCTCTCTCACTAAAGATTAAAAGGCTTCATTAACATGGAAAACTTACATTTTCATAGCCAAAGCACAAATGTCAAATTAATCAACTTAATAACAAAGAAAATCAAAATAGCACAAAAGTACAAAACTAAACCAAACGGTGTAAGCAGAATATAATGTAAGGGATGATCCAGCGAGCTGGTCATTATGGAGACATAAACCAGAGGGCGAGACGAGGGGGGAGGGGGGGGGGGGGGGGGGGGGGGGTCGTGACCCCGCTGAAGGCTTATCGCTGCATGATGACCAGATCATTCACATTATTCTGCTTCATTGATTGATTGGATTTATTTACAATATTATTGGTTCCGCTAATAAAAAGAGTCCATTCAACTTACCGTTGGAAACAGCGTGGATATCAACAGTTTCTTAGGCTGTAATATCAAGATAGGGTTGAGGGAATCAAACTATTCACTGGTTTTTACTTGAATAACTGGATTATCTAACTGGTTTGGACTGGATTAACTGGAGATTCGAACTGGTTTGGACTGGATTGACAGAAGATTCGAACTGGTTTGGACTGGATTAACTGGAGATTGTTACCGGTTTGGACTGAATGAACTGTATTTTACCAGTTTGGACTGGATTAGCAGAAGATTCTTACCGGTTTGGACTGGATTTCTTTGGCGTAGAGAGGTTGCAGGAACTCTGAGGGCCCCTCCACTTTTAATCCTCTCTCTGTAATACGAAGGTTACCCATGCCGTCCTGAAACAAACACACACATAAAGAACACAAAAACACCAGACAACTTTATTGTCCGCACAGTGTAGAACATTGGCTTCACCAAACGAAAGACACACAAACAAACGTAATATGATCGAAGCCTGAAACCAGCACACCAAACGAATGACACACAAACAAACGTAATATGATCGAAGCCTGAAACCAGCACACCAAACGAATGACACACAAACAAACGTAATATGATCGAAGTCTGAAACCAGCACACTAAATGAATGCAGACCAAGAGAGTGTAAGGTTACACGTTGTCCCGCGGAGACAAGCGTAGCGGGAAGTAACCACAACACACGCTCCGACGCCGTTTCATCTGATGCTTACGTGTGAGCCAGTGCACCCCCATTATCGGTCAGCACGTGCAGCGTCTGGATGGGAGATCAATACTGTGTTCACAAGGACACTTCGCCCGCCGTGCTAATATGCTACGCTGCCGCTCACTCTAGCTAACGCCTGCCGCTGCGATCGACCGAGACACTACGGACAAGATAACCAATCAGACACCAGATCGTCACAGCAAGGGGACGAGGGTTAAAGAGCTGCTGAAGCTCTTCACTACTCAGTAATGGAACACGCTGGTTTTTACAAAACATGAAATATGTCTCAATGAGCCGTACTTGTGATTTTTGATTAAAAGTATATTTGTATTCTATAAATAAGTTGATGAATGAATGAATAAAAATCTTTCTGACAGACAGTCGGCTGTGCCGAGATCGATTTAAAAAATGTACAACATATTTGTCAGACGGTCAAATAAATGTATATCGCGAAAAAAGGTTTGAAAGAGAGTCTGTGTTCAGTAAAATACTATCTAATCTTAAGGGTGAATATTGATAAACCTGGGAGTTGTGACCGAGCGACCTGATAGGTTAACTAAACCTTTAGAAGGAGATCAAGTGAGTCAGCTAGCCTCATCACTGTGGTATTCCTCCGCCTCTGATCTTTCCACCCTTAAAGGGGCCATCACACACTTCCAAGTTGAAATGATTTCAAGGTGGATGCAAAGTGATCCGTGATGCAAGGTGCCACCCAGTATATCTGCAGTACAGTCCAAACTGAAACACTGTTTTAAGCTGTGGCTGATGTTTTGTTTTCAACTTGCCGGGCAACTTGAAATTCCAGGACTTAGTAGTAAATTCTGTCCATGGAATTTTTTTTCTCCTGTTCTTTTCAGAGAATATCGCATTTCTGTGTTTACATGCGAGTTATTTATTCAGTTTTGCAAATCCCCAATCCCTAGATAGCATTAGCTCAAGTTTGCCGGCTCTACAACAGGCTCGTCTCTGACTAGTTTGTTACTACGGTTCCCGCTACTGGCTGGAGTAGGAAACTATGTTTGCATTGCATAGGAGTCTACGAACGTGACTGATTGTATTCCGGTTATTAGTCAGATCCAATGTGAGTTGTCACATTGGACTCACAAAAAGTGATTATTCTGAGAGGTAATTGTTGCAATATGATTACATTTGAATTCCTCCTGATGTTCTACTAGTGTTCTCTACTGATGTTCTACTGATGTTCTCTACTGATGTTCTCTACTGATGTTCTCTACTGAGGTTCTCTACTGATGTTCTACTAGTGTTCTACTGATGTTCTCTACTGAGGTTCTCTACTGAGGTTCTCTACTGAGGTTCTCTACTGATGTTCTACTAGTGTTCTCTACTGATGTTCTCTACTGATGTTCTACTGATGTTCTCTACTGAGGTTCTCTACTGAGGTTCTACTCGTGTTCTCTACTGATGTTTTACTGATGTTCTCTACTGAGGTTCTACTGATGTTCGCTACTGATGTTCTACCCATGTTTTACTCATGTTCCCTTGGTAGTGTGGTTCTCTCAGCAGAACAAACCTGACGTGTGAGGCTCTAGGGAACTGCTCTGTAGGGACGAAAGACTAACTGACTGTGTGTTTGGGTTCAGAGGTAATGCTTTAGTTTGAAGGATTGTTCTGCTGGCTGGAGAACACTAGAGAGACACAACTACCCAGACACACATGAATAGTTTACTCTCTCACCACCAGGTGTACTGCAGTTAGCCTCGCTTTAGCCTCGTTCTACCTCTCCCTCTCTACTGAACAGATCCTCTCTCCACCCCTCTATCTCTCTCTCTTTCTATTAAACAGATCCTCTATCTACCGCTCTCTCTCTCTCTCTCCCCCCCCCCCTCTCTCTCTCTCTCTATATATATATATATATCTATATATATATATCTATATCTATACTGTACAGATCATCTCTCTCTCCCTCTATAATTATACATATTCTCTCTCTACTTCTATCTAGATA
>JACYXH010000300.1:1615000-1645000 GCA_026745465.1 Lota lota | reverse complement strand
GTGAGGACTTACGATGGTGAAGCTCATGACCTTGAGGATCCAGATGGTGAGGGCCAGGTTCACCAGGATGAGCAGCATCAGCAGCAGGACCAACAGGTACAGGCAGCGCTTCCTCCAGCCGTAGATGCCCACCTTGTAGACCTGGGCCTTCTCCGAGCTCTGCAGCGTGTTCCTATGAGAGCACTGGTCCTGGGTCATCTGGGGAGACACGACCGGGTCATACAGGGGAGACACAACCGGGTCATACAGGGGAGACACAACCGGGTCATACAGGGGAGACACAACCGGGTCATACAGGGGAGACACAACCGGGTCATACAGGGGAGACACAACCGGGTCATACAGGGGAGACACAACCGGGTCATACAGGGGAGACACAACCGGGTCATACAGGGGAGACACAACCGGGTCATACAGGGGAGACACAACCGGGTCATACAGGGGAGACATGAGGACCAGGAGACATGAGGACCAGGAGACATGAGGACCAGTAACCATGAGGACCAGGAGACATGAGGACCAGGAGACATGAGGACCAGGAGACATGAGGACCAGGATACATGAGGACCAGTAACCATGAGGACCAGTAACCATGAGGACCAGTAACCATGATGGGCCTAGGAAGCCATCCTCCACCAGGAGATGCTCTGGTTCTGCCAGTGGGGTTCTGGTTTGGTGATCACTTTGATTAATGGGTTCCTAAGCACTTAGTGTCTCTATTACGCCCGTCCGAGCCACAGATATGCTGATATGTGGATTAATGGCCATTTTGTATTGTCTTCCTGAGTGAGTGGAAGGAAGCTTTGTTCACTCAAAGCCGCGTGATGAGCTCGAAAACCCTCCGCTAAATACATTTAGCATCGGCACCCTGACGCCCTAAACATCCCAGTGTACTGTATAATACACCTCCCAGTATAATACACCTCCCAGTATAATACACCTCCCAGTATAATACACCTCCCAGTGTACTGTATAATACACCTCCCAGTGTACTGTATAATACACCTCCCAGTGTACCGTATAATACAATACACCTCCCAGTGTACTGTAAAATACACCTCCCAGTGTACTGTAAAATACACCTCCCAGTGTACTGTAAAATACACCTCCCACACCTCCCAGTGTACTGTATAATACACCTCCCACACCTCCCAGTGTACTGTAAAATACACCTCCCAGTGTACTGTAAAATACACCTCCCAGTGTACTGTATAATACACCTCCCAGTGTACTGTAAAATACACCTCCCAGTATAATACACCTCCCAGTGTACTGTATAATACACCTCCCAGTGTACTGTAAAATACACCTACCAGTGTACTGTATTATAAAATACACCTCCCAGTGTACTGTATAATACACCTCCCAGTGTACTGTATAATACACCTCCCAGTGTACTGTATAATACACCTCCCAGTATAATACACCTCCCAGTGTACTGTAAAATACACCTCCCAGTGTACTGTATTATAAAATACACCTCCCAGTGTACTGTACTATACACCTCCCAGTGTACTGTATAATACACCTCCCAGTGTACTGTACTATACACCTCCCAGTGTACTGTATAATACACCTCCCAGTGTACTGTATAATACACCTCCCAGTGTACTGTATAATACAATACACCTCCCAGTGTACTGTAAAATACACCTCCCAGTGTACTGTATTATAAAATACACCTCCCAGTGTACTGTAAAATACACCTCCCAGTGTACTGTATAATACACCTCCCAGTATAATACACCTCCCAGTGTACTGTATAATACACCTCCCAGTGTACTGTATAATACACCTCCCAGTGTACTGTAAAATACACCTCCCAGTGTACTGTAAAATACACCTCCCACACCTCCCAGTGTACTGTAAAATACACCTCCCAGTGTACTGTATAATACACCTCCCAGTGTACTGTAAAATACACCTCCCAGTATAATACACCTCCCAGTGTACTGTATAATACACCTCCCAGTGTACTGTATTATAAAATACACCTCCCAGTGTACTGTAAAATACACCTCCCAGTGTACTGTATTATAAAATACACCTCCCAGTGTACTGTATAATACACCTCCCAGTGTACTGTATAATACACCTCCCAGTGTACTGTAAAATACACCTCCCAGTGTACTGTATAATACACCTCCCAGTATAATACACCTCCCAGTGTACTGTATAATACACCTCCCAGTGTACTGTAAAATACACCTCCCAGTGTACTGTATTATAAAATACACCTCCCAGTGTACTGTAAAATACACCTCCCAGTGTACTGTATAATACACCTCCCAGTATAATACACCTCCCAGTGTACTGTATAATACACCTCCCAGTGTACTGTAAAATACACCTCCCAGTGTACTGTATTATAAAATACACCTCCCAGTGTACTGTAAAATACACCTCCCAGTGTACTGTATAATACAATACACAACATAGTTGCCCTACCAACAGTAACCATGCCAACAGTAGCCCTACCAACTGCGTTGTGAAGCCAGTCTGGGTCTCTACACCTCTGCTTGTACTTAGTTCTGCGAAGCTGGAGGGATCCTGATCCGTCTAAAGTCCCTAACTCAACATCTGGTTATCTGCATGGTGTGAAGAGGATGTCAGATGATCTCTGACACAGTGGAGACGAAGAGAGCTGCCCGCCCTGGCGCCTAGCTTTACGTTTAGAGAGACGACTTAACCTACAAGACTGTGGGCCGGAGAGCCTACCTATGTCGTCGGTATCTGCATAGAGGTATAGCTTGGCCTCAACGAGCCCGCTATGAGGCCTATAGTACAGTTCTGGTAAACAGATCTCCCAGCACCACCAGTATTCCAACTACAATCACATAATGACTAACTATATCACTTCCTGTACAACTACAATCACATAAAGTATAACTATATCACTTCCTGTGCAACTACAATCACATAATGTCTAACTATATCACTTCCTGTACAACTACAATCACATAAAGTATAACTATATCACTTCCTGTACAACTACAATCACATAATGACTAACTATATCACTTCCTGTACAACTACAATCACATAATGTCTAACTATATCACTTCCTGTACAACTACAATCACATAATGTATAACTATATCACTTCCTGTACAACTACAATCACATAATGACTAACTATATCACTTCCTGTACAACTACAATCAAATAATGTCTAACTATATCACTTCCTGTACAACTACAATCACATAATGTCTAACTATATCACTTCCTGTACAACTACAATCACATAATGTATGTCTATATATCACTTCCTGTACAACTATATCACTTCCTGTACAACTACAATCACATAATGTCTAACTATATCACTTCCTGTACAACTACAATCACATAATGTCTAACTATATCACTTCCTGTACAGCTACAATCACATAATGTCTAACTACATCACTTCCTGTCTAACTATATCACTTCCTGTACAACTACAATCACATAATGTTTAACTATATCACTGGGTTAAAGATCATCTGGAATGTTTTGGTGAGCAGTATACAACAGCTACCCCATAAACAAAAACACTCTGCTTTAATAAATTCATCTTTATGGCTTGTTTGCTTTTTCATTTCCTCTGCATGAATTATATCCTTATTTTCCTCCCACTTGAACACAACTGAAATTTGATTTGTTTGTAATGTTTATTAACCTGAATATACGAGCTGAGTGTGAAAGTGTTCTCCAGTGTGCCTTAGGACCATGAAGGCACTTCAGTAGGTTGAGGTCACAAACCCAAAGAAAATGATGAATTTCCTTCTCTTCTTCGTCCCCGTTTTGGGTTCGACCTGGTGGGAGCACAAAGGAGTTAACCCCTGGGTTGTGCTGATTCATCCTGTATCATCCTCTCTCTCTGTAAGCAGAGCTCTGAAGGAATAATACAGCAGCTCTGAGTGTCGTCTGTCACTCTGCTCAGAGCCAGCTCCCAGCAATATCATTGGTCAGTTCTCCTGCCAAATAAGGAGGCTTTGTTCCATTGGGCCCGTTATAGCCAACATGTGCTTTGGTGGCGTGGGCTGGGCCTAGCTGTTGCCAACGGTAACTTCCTCCCTGCCCCCTAAATACACCACCGGCACACAAGATGGCCGCCCGCCAGCCTTGCCAGCGGAGCTAAATGTTTATGAGCGTTCTGTCGGCCGTGGAGAAGCAGGAAGCAGCTCAAACATTAGAGAGACAGTCTGTAGAGAGAGCAGCCGACATTAGAGAGACAGTCTGTAGAGAGAGCAGCCGACATTAGAGAGACAGTCTGTAGAGAGAGCAGCCGACATTAGAGAGACAGTCTGTAGAGAGAGCAGCCGACATTAGAGAGACAGTCTGTAGAGAGAGCAGCCAACAGCCTCACAGCTCTGTCGCTACAAAACAACACAACGATGCAACAACACAACAACACAACCAACGTCACAACGACACAACAAACCAGTGATGTGTTGAGTCATGATCAGAGGACAACGGTATTCGGGCCGACTACAACAAACAGCATCTCTGCGTAGCAGGAGCAACTGAAACACAAACCAGAAGCAACAAGCACACATCCTCCTTCACGCCACGAGATACGTGGTTGAAAAGCCTTATTGATGTCCCGTGGTCCAGACTGACTCTGAAACAACGGGAAGCTGAATGCATCCTGGGAGTATCTGGTGCAACCTCTTTCTGGTGGAGGGGCCACACTCAGACCAGAGACCTGATGCAACGGGAGGCAACGTGTGAAAGCCCAGGACCAGGACCCGAGGAGGCCCGGCAGATGTTCCTCTGCACCTCACATCTGGAGCTTGAGCTGGAGGGTTCAGAACAGTTGAACCCTAAAACACCATGGAGATGCTATGATGAGTTGTGATGACGCAGTAGTGAGGATGACTCCATAGTTATATTTACAACAATAGTTTTGAGAACAAAAAGTTAACATAAAATAGTTATAGTGACAACCCCTCCTCCTCCTCCTCCTCCTCCTCCTCACCTTCTCATTCATCATGAGGAGGTAATGAAGAGTTCCTCTCTTCACTACCTTCTCATTCATCATGACTTTTTCCCAGACCCTTTATCCAAGGAGACTTCCGGTGAGGCTGAGAACAACGAAAGCATTCAATCAGTACAGGAGGAGCTACAAAAGTTATAGTGCTGCGATATCCAATTAGAACACCCTATTACCATTTATACACCTAATAAACATCAGGATTTACACCTCTACCTACCCTTGTGTACTGAAGGCTATTGTTTCAACCTTCACTTAACCCCCTCCAACCCAACACTTGAATAAGCCAATCATACGTCTCGGACCATAACAGCGAGCTGCCTGCCCCAGGTTTCAAAGGCACTAACAGGTTGAGTGCATCCTGAAGTCTCTGAGGTGTGGTCCCTCTTTACTCAGAACCCCCTCCTCCAGGTTCCACTGACACTGTTCAACCTCACAAACCTTTATCAGACACACACACACAACTAACACATCCCTGGTGCGGAGCAGGAAATATGAATACCAACAACAACAACAACAACAACAACCACCACGACTTGTTGGCAGCGTTGCTATAGCGATGTGTGGCTGCATGCTGGTGACTGAGGACAGATGGTGTTTTAGGAAGATGTTGGTATTGATTACAACACAAGCTTTCTGGCCAAGCGTCTTAATAGAAGAGCGGTACTTTGTGGGATTCTCTCTGATGTTTGTGTGTTTGGTTTGTCAGAGTAGTAGATATGAATGTTTGTTTTGCTGATGGATACACAGGAAGTTGTAATGTGACCTGTTAAAGGAGGAACCTGTTTGAGTTAGGTTTCTCTGTAGGGAAATATGACATAATCAGCAAGTGTAATTAACACGCTGAAAATATGGAGATAGATGGACAGAGGGAGGTATGGAGAGAGAGAAAAAGAGAGAGAGAGTTCTGGGAGTGACATTCCACTGTGATTAAGATGCTCTGAGTCTAAACCACCAGAACACACAGTCCTCCTCCTCTCCTCTCCTCTCCTCTCCTCTCCTCTCCTCTCCTCTCCTCTCCTCTCCTCTCCTCTCCTCTCCTCTCCTCTCCTCTCCTCTCCTCTCCTCTCCTCTCCTCTCCTCCTTTCCTCCTCCCTCCTCTCCTCTCCTCTCCTCCTTCCTCCTTCCTCCCATCCTCTCCTCTCCTCTCCTCTCCCCTCTGGCATCTCTTTATTTCCTGTCATTAGAGTTAGGGTTTGGGTCATTCCCGCCCACATGGAGAGTCAGCTTATGAATGAAATATGAACCAACGACAGGGGAGATATCTCTCCATCCGCCAATCAGACTTGCCTTCAAAGATAGCAAACTGTGTTCAGAGTGCTCAGTGTTCAGAGTGTTCAGACTGCTCAGTGTTCAGAGTGTTCTGTGTTCAGAGTGTTCAGGGTACGTTCAGAGTGCTCAGAGTGGGTTCAGAGTGAGTTCAGAGTGTTCAGAGTGCTCAGAGTGTTCTGGTGTGTTCTATATGTTCGGTGTTCAGAGTGTTCTGTGTTCAGCGTGTTCAGAGTGCGTTCAGAGTGCGTTCAGAGTGCGTTCAGAGTGCGTTCAGAGTGCGCTCAGTGTGTTCAGAGTGCGTTCAGAGTGTTCAGAGTGCATTCAGAGTGTTCAGAGTGTTCTATATGTTCAGAGTGTTCAGAGTGCTCAGAGTGTTCTATATGTTCAGAGTGTTCAGAGTGCTCAGTGTTCAGAGTGTGTTCAGAGTGAGTTCAGAGTTCAGAGTGAGTTCAGAGTGTTCAGAGTGCATTCAGAGTGTTCTATATGTTCAGAGTGTTCAGAGTGTTCAGAGTGTTCAGAGTGCTCAGAGTGCTCTGAGTATTCAGAGTGTTCAGAGTGCTCAGAGTGTTCAGAGTGCTCAGAGTGTTCAGAGTGTTCAGAGTGCTCAGAGTGCTCAGAGTGTTCAGAGTGTTCTGTGTTCAGAGTGTTCAGAGTGCTCAGAGTGCTCAGAGTGCTCAGAGTGTTCAGAGTGCTCAGAGTGCTCAGAGTGTTCAGAGTGTTCAGAGTGCTCAGAGTGCTCAGAGTGTTCAGAGTGTTCAGAGTGTTCAGAGTGTTCAGAGTGTTCAGAGTGTTCAGAGTGTAGTCTAGGAAACGCCGCTCTAAAACAACACACTAGACTCCATACCACTCCTGGCCATTATCTGACTTTTTCTTTAAACCACTTGGTTGTAGTTGAAACCTTTGAGGTGAAAAACATTATTACTTACAAACAACACTAATTATCTGGTGACAGCTGCACATTTTGACGCAAGTGCAGGGTCAGTCGTTTTGACACAAGTGATTTATAACATCACTGCATGATGCAACCACCACCTTCATGGAACAACCCCCCCACACACACGCATGCACACACACACACACGCACGCATGCACACACGCACGCATGCACACACGCACGCATGCACACACGCACGCATGCACACACGCACGCATGCACACACACACACTGCTCATCCATGGTTTTGTTGAACACAGCAGAATGCCTAGTGCTATAGCTTTAGCTGTAGCACTAGCTGTAGCACTAGCATCAAGTTAGCTCATATGTAGAGCCCTCAGTCTAGCAGCACTTGCTGTAACATTAGCATTAGCATCAAGTTGGATACTCTGTCGTTCCCTGGTTCCCTCATTCCCTAATCCCTATATAGTGAACACTGTATAGTACAATATTTAGGGAACAGGTAAGCAGGGAATTGGCTAACCATGCACTGGAAATCCAAAGGCATGGTGTGTATTGGTCACGTGTTCAATGTCCCCGGATGAAAAGCTTTGCATCGCTGGATGTTTGGTGAGACTGGGTGTCAGTTGTGTCTTCAATGCTGCTTTACAGGTATTAAAGGTAGAGTATGTCCTTTCTGCAACGAGGGGTCTCTTAATCAAAACAAGAACAAAAGACGCAGATTGATGACATCAGGGAGGAGATCCACTGCAGATAACGCTGTGTTGCAAATTCAATCGTGGGGTAGCCTAGCGCTGTTATACCTGGTCAAAAACGTACAAAACATATCTTTAAGAGCGATTTGAACGTTGTTGTACCGTTGTAACGCTGCCGTTCGCTTGGTGGCTTGTCATGGTAGTCATGGAAACTCACATATGATATAAATAAAGGAGGTCTCTACTGGATAACAGCTCCTCGTGTTTCCCTGGGTAGAGGGCGACCTCCTCAGAACGTTGTCTGAAACATTTGGGATAGTGTAAGTACACAACTCAACAAACTAAATGATGTAGGTCTGGTAATCTTTTGATATTTGAATGTGGAAGTGTGCACATTATACCTATACGTAGCGCACTATGTAGGGAGCTAGATACACAGGGTTTTGGACAGCACTAGTAGGAGTGAACATCTAGTGAACATGTTTAACATGAATCTGGGCTCAGCCGCTCTGGCTTTAGCATCAGCGGTAGCATCAAGTTAGCGGTCTTTCTCCTGGCGCTCCGGCGGAGGCTTCGAGCCCACAGCACGATGAAGAAGCCACGACGGTGGGAGCGACTGGGACAGCCGAGCTGGTTCGCCGTCTTTAGAGATGACGTTGACTGGTGATGATCTGACCAATCACAACCTTGAGACTTTGTAGCCAATCATGATTGATATACGGGGCCGTGAGGTGATGTAATATGTTAGTGTCTGATGAATCATCGGTACCCAAGCAGTTTGGCACACTGCAGATCTAGGAAAGACCTGGAGATTTAGGCAGGGAGCCCCAGGCGACTCAGTGGGAGTCCGGTTGGAATCCAGCCTTGATCGTCTGTACAACAATCAGTCTGAAGCACTAGCATTACCATTAGCGGTAGCATCAAGTTAGGTCATATCGAGGATGGAAAAGCTCAGCCTGTCACCACTAGCTGTAACAGTAGCATTAGCGGTAGCATCAAGTTAGGTCATATCGAGGATGGAAAAGCTCAGCCTGTCACCACTAGCTGTAACAGTAGCATTAGCAGTAGCATCAAGTTCGGTCATCTGTAAAACAGGGTGCTGGCAGGGGCTTGGGCTAACTGTAGCATTACCATTAGCATTAGAGGTGCCACCAAGCTAGACCATGAGTCTAACATATGATGCAGCAGTTGCAGTGGAAGTAGCATTAGCATCAAGTAAGGCCATGTGTAGAACAGTCTAGCAGCACTAGCTGTTCCATTAGCATTAGCACCAGCATCAAGTTAGGTCAGATGGAGTATAGAGGGCTGTTGACGGAAGCTCGGGCTAGCTGTGGCTTTAGCATCAGCATTAGCATCAGCCGTAATATCAAGCTAGATCCTCAGTCTAACACAAGCTGTATCAGTAGCATGATGCTGATGAGAGAGACCCTCTAATTGAATTGAAGTGAGCGAGAGAGAGGGAGAGAGATTGGGTTGTCGCAGTACGACCATGGTGGAGCCAGTGAAAGCAGAATACTTAATAATTATTTCTGGCACTTGAAACAGGAAGAGGGAGGGATGCACTTCCTGTAGAGAGAGAAATGTCTTAAAGCAACCAAGGACTGCCCTCCTACAGCTCCAGATCACCTCACAGGCATCTCAGAAACGGAGGATTTTTCTCAGAGCCGTGGCCGCTCAGCATACAAAGTGTTTTATGTCTTATCATGGAAAGTCTCTCTCTCTGTGTGTCTCTCTCTCTCTCTCTCTCTCTCTCTCTCTCTCTCTCTCTCTCTCTCTCTCTCTCTCTCTCTCTCTCTCTCTCTCTCTCCTGGTTGGTTCTCCTGAGGAATCACATGACACAGGGCAGACAGAGACTGAGAGGGTAGCAGGGTAACAGCTGAAAGTTATATTTGGACACACACACCATGAGCTAGTGTGTGTGTGATCTGACCACATACAAAGTGTGTTTGTATCCTAATCTGAACACTGACATCATCTCATTATATATCTCAGTGCTCGTCGTATGAGCACAGTGGACGAGGCGATTGAATCCCAGCCAGAAGGTACTGGGTTTGAACCCCAATATCCCTGACCCCTACCTACCCCAATGACAGGAAAGTATCTTTGGATCTAAGGGTCAAAAGCGAGTCACGTGATCAAATGTTATCAACCAGGTGCTGTTGTTGACCAATAGCAGGCAGCGGTTAGTTTGAGTCGCCGCCCAGACTGAGTTATTCTACTATATCAGGGCCTGTAGGGTTCTGCTATGGTACAGACTGACAGACTGAGTTATTCTACTATATCAGGGCCTGTAGGGTTCTGCTATGGTACAGACCGACAGACTGAGTTATTCTACTATATCAGGGCTTGTAGGGTTCTGCTATGGTACAGACCAACAGACTGGCAGGCAGACAGACTGTCCAGAGCCACCTCCTGCAGTCTATATATAAATACCCCCCCCACCACCACACACACACACACACAGAGCCCCAGTGGGTTGTGGGTAATTTAACTCTAATTCCTTCATGGTAATACAACAGCTGGCCCATAGCTAGTTAGCTAGCTCTCTCTCTCTCTCTCTCTCTCTCTCTCTCTCTCTCTCTCTCTCTCTCTCTCTCTCTCTCTCTCTCTCTCTCTCTCTCTCTCTCTCTCTCTCTCTCTCTCTCTCTCTCTCTCTCTCTCTCTCTCTCTCTCTCTCTCTCTCTCTCTCTCTCCTCTCTCTCTCTCTCTCTCTCTCTCTCTCTCTCTCTCTCTCTCTCAGTTGTGGACCAGTCCGGGAGAGTCCAGATCCAAATAAAAAAGAAAGAAGTGGTTATGAATACCTTTTTTCAGAAGAACAGGATTCAGTTCACCATGATCATTCACCCCCCCCCCCCCCCCCCCCAAGTCCACAACAGACCAGAGACCAGATACTAGCAGAGTCCACAACAGACCAGAGACCAGATACTAGCAGAGTCCACAACAGACCAGAGACCAGATACTAGCAGAGTCCACAACAGACCAGAGACCAGATACTAGCAGAGTCCACAACAGACCAGAGACCAGATACTAGCAGAGTCCACAACAGACCAGAGACCAGATACTAGCAGAGTCCACAACAGACCAGAGACCAGATACTAGCAGAGTCCACAACAGACCAGATACTAGCAGAGTCCACAACAGACCAGAGACCAGATACTCACCATTTCTCCTGTTGCTCTTTCCTTCGGTAATATTTCCTTTTCTTCTCCTTCTCTTTCCTCTCTCTCTCTCTCTCTCTCTCTCTCTCTCTCTCTCTCTCTCTCTCTCTCTCTCTCTCTCTCTCTCGGTTTCTCTCCCCCAGTGTGAGACGACGCTAAAGTCACAAAGTTAAAAGGAGATCTGAAGTGCTTCAGGAGGCCTTGCTCAAATGTTTGGACAGGCATCCACTTCTCTCTCTCTCCTCCCCCCCTCTCTCTCTCTCCCCCACCATCCTGTCAGCTATTCCATAACAAACCCCTCCCTCTCACCCACACACACACCATCTCCCAGAATGCACGGCGGCTTCCTGCCCTACACCAGAGCAGGACTTCTACTGTGGAAGGGGGGGGGGGGGGGGGGTGGGGGGGGGGGGGGCATATTGAGACCATGTGGAACAGTTTAAAGACACAGCACTTTCCTATGCTGTTGACATGCTGATTCCCTCCTCCGAACCTGACCACACCCCTCTAGAGCCAAGCCACGCCCCCTAGGGTTATGATAGATAGAACCACATCATTGTATGTGTACGTGTGTGTGTGTGTGTGTGTGTGTGTGTGTGTGTGTGTGTGTGTAGGATAATGGAAAATCACATTCCCATCCTCTGCACAGTGAGCTGACAAAGACTTCTTTCTTTCTTACATGCAAATGCGCACACACACACACACACACACACACACACACACACACACACACACACACACACACACACACTGGTATATCCCATGCATTGTAGCACATTTGGAGTTACAAAACAAAACTCGGCCAACAGAGTTCAGACTGCGGTGACTGCTCTAGCATCTCTAGCTCTAGGTTCCTGTGTAGTGTCTAGTAGTCTTAGGGTGTTTGACTTCTATTCGATCCCCAGTGTCCACACACACGCTACCTGTGGGCCTCCTATGTCTAGATGTCTCCTAGCCACTAGCCGCTTCGTGTAAAAGCATCTGATGAATCCTACAATAATAAGTAGTGTGCTCTGTGCTGTGGATGAGCAGAAGAACAACAGAACATCAGAGAACATCTCTCTGGTCCTCAGTGTATGGGATGAACCAGCAAACTAAAGATAGCTAGGTAACACGCAGCTAGCTCGCTAACACAAAGCTATCTATCAACAGAGCTAGCTCGCTAACACAAAGCTATCCATCAACAGAGCTAGCTAGCTAACACACAAATAGCTAGGAAACATACAGATGGCTAGCTGACCCACAGCTATTTATCGACAGAGTAACCCTAACCCTAGGTAACACACAGCTAGCTTGCTAACACACAGTGCTAACTGATAGCTAGCTGGCTAACAGAGAGCGAGAGAAAGAATGGAGAGAGAGTATGGTGCGAGAGAGAGAGAGAGAGTAAAAAGTTTAACAGACTGCTGAGGTAACAAATGCATATGTTTAGGTGTGTGTGCGTGTATGTGTTTGTGTGAGTGTGGGTCTGTCTGTCTGTCTGTCTGTCCTTTTTAACCAGCCAATTAGGAGGCAGGGATAGGAGAGGGATTTGCTGGAGATGAATATGTATGGTGAGACATCTGTCGCTCTGAATAAACAACAGAACCCCCTCCTCCTTGATTTGTTTCTTTCTGACTGTAGACTCGTTATTTCACTCTCTCTCTCTCTCTCTCTCTCTCTCTCTCTGTCTCTCTGTCTGTCTCTCTGTCTCTCTCTCTGTCTCTCTCTCTCTCTCTCTCTTAGGTTGAGGTGGGATGAATATTCTCTCCATTGCTCCTCTGGGATGACATGGAGACGCAGAAATAAAACAAACATCTATTTTACCTGTCCCATTTCTTCCCTCTCTCTTTTATCCATCCCCTTTCTCCATCTCTCCCCTCTCCCTCTCCCTCTCTCTCCATCTCTCTCCTCTCTCCCTCTCTCTCCCCTCTCCCTCTCCCTCTCTCTCCATCTCTCTCCTCTCTCTCTCTCTCTCCCCTCTCCCTCTCTCTCCATCTCTCTCTCCTCTCTCTCTCTCTCCTCTCTCTCTCTGTCTCTCTCTGTCTCTCTCTCCCCTCTCCCTCTCTCTCCCCTCTCCCTCTCTCTCCATCTCTCTCCCCTCTCCCTCTCTCTCCATCTCTCTCCTCTCTCTCTCTCTCTCTCCGTCTCTCTCTCTCCCCTCTCCCTCTCTCTCCCCTCTCCCTCTCTCTCCCCTCTCCCTCTCTCTCCATCTCTCTCTCCTCTCTCTCTCTCTCTCCTCTCTCTCTGTCTCTCTCTCCCCTCTCCCTCTCTCTCCCCTCTCCCTCTCTCTCCATCTATCTCTCTCTCTCTTTCCACCCCTCTTTCTCTCTCTTTCCACCCCCTCTCTCTCTGCTCTGATTCTCTCAGATTTGGGGTCTGATACCACTACCCACGATGCATCACTCAGGCTGTTTAGCCGTGTCCTGCTCTCCAGACCGGGGGGTGAACGGGTGAATGGATGAGCCTCTGTTCTGTTCCTGATGTTTCCTTCGGAGCATGGATTCATATCTGGGGAGCTCTGGCTCCTGAGTTCCAATTACACTCGAGATGCTCTGATCAAAACTAACTCCTCCTCCTCCTCCTCCTAATTCTATCCTCTCCTCCTCCTCCTCCTCCTCATTATACCCACTCTTCCTCCTCCTCCTCATTCTATCCTCTCCTCCTCCTCCTCTCTCTAAAGGAGCTGATTAGGGGACAATCTATCTTCATTCTCCAGTTAATCAGGACCTCACTAAATTATTCAATAAACAGTTCAGACTGATGACCTGAACACACACACACACACACACACACACACACACACACACACACACACACACACACACACACACACACACACACACACAGGGTTAATAATTTAAAGTGTCCTTAGCTTGTAACATTGAACTAGTGATGGGTGCATCATTTATAGCTTTGTTCACTTAACATAAAATGTTAAAACTTCTAACTCTTATAACCACACACACAAACACACACACACACAAACAGACACACACACACAAACAGACACACACAGAGGTTCACCCATCCATCCGCCAGGCACGTTCCTGGTAGCGAACACAAATACTGCTTCATAAACACATCACAGACAGAGGGGTCTCTCTCTGTCTCTGTCTCTGTCTCTGTCTCTGTCTCTCTCTCTCTCTCTCTCTGTCTCTGTCTCTGTCTCTGTCTCTCTCTGTCTCTGTCTCTGTCTCTCTCTGTCTCTGTCTCTGTCTCTCTCTCTCTCTCTCTCTCTCTCTCTCTCTCTCTCTCTCTCTCTCTCTCTCTCTCTCTCTCTCTCTCTCTCTCTCTCTCTCTCTCTCTCTCTCTCTCTCTCTCTCTCTAGCTGGAGGGACAATCGTACATAACGTTCCACTGTCTCTCCTGGCCTCCTCCTCTTCATCACCTCTTCATCACCCCCCCCCCCCCTCACACACACACACACACACACACACACACACAACACAATCATACAAACACACACACACACAGGGTTGTGTGTTGCCTTGTGAGGTTATTCAGTGGGAGTGAAGATGAGACAGGAGCGAGAGTTCCTCCCAGTGACACTACGAGGAAGACGAGGAAGACGAGGAGGTGTTGTCTGGCGTCGTCAGCACTAAGCGCTTTTATTTAAAACCTTCAGCGAGGAACTCCATTGTTGACAGAACAGACTTCAACCACACTCACAGACACACTCACACACACACTCACACTCACACACACACACTCACACTCACAGGAACACACACACACACACACACACACAGGAACACACACACACACACACTCACACAGGAACACACACACACACACTCACACACACACTCACACACACACTCACACACACACACACACACACACACTCACACACACACACACACACACACACACACACACACACACACACACACACACACAGGAACACACACACACACACACTCACACAGGAACACACACACACACACACACTCACACACACACTCACACACACACACACACACACACACACACACACACACACACACAGGAACACACACACACCACGGAAACACACTGACACACAGGAGCACACACACAGACACACACACACACTGGAACACACCACTCAATGGAGCAAACACACACACACACACAGTCACACACACACACTGGAACACACACACACACAGACACACACACACACTGGAACACACCACTCAATGGAGCACACACACAGTCACACACACACACTGGAACACACCACTCAATTGAGCACACACACACACACACACACACACACACACACACACACACACACTCACACACACACTCACAGGAACACACACACACACACACACACAGGAACACACACACACACACTCACACACACACTCACAGGAACAAACACACACACACACACACACACACACAGTCACACACACACACTGGAACACACACACACAGACACACACACACTGGAACACACCACTCAATGGAGCACACACACACAGTCACACACACACACTGGAACACACCATTCAATGGAGCACAGACACACACAGTCACACACACACACACTGGAACACACACACACACAGACACACACACACACACTGGAACACACACACACAGTCACACACACACACTGGAACACACACACACACAGACACACACACACTGGAACACACCACTCAATGGAACTGAGTCACTGCACACCTGCAGACTAACAAACACCTCTGGCTGTGTCTACACACCCTTCCTTTAGAGTGGTGTGGGGGCCGGTGTGGGGGCCGGTGTGGGGGCCGGTGTGGGGGCCGGTGTGGGGGCCGGTGTGGGGGCCGAGAGGTGTGGGGGCCGGTGTGGGGGCCGGTGTGGGGGCCGGTGTGGGGGCCGAGAGGTGTGGGGGCCGGTGTGGGGGCCGGTGTGGGGGCCGGTGTGGGGGCCGAGAGGTGTGGGGGCCGAGGTGTGGGGGCCGGTGTGGGGGCCGGTGTGGGGGCCGGTGTGGGGGCCGAGAGGTGTGGGGGCCGAGAGGTGTGGGGGCCGGTGTGGGGGCCGGTGTGGGGGCCGGTGTGGGGGCCGAGAGGTGTGGGGGCCGGTGTGGGGGCCGGTGTGGGGGCCGAGAGGTGTGGGGGCCGGTGTGGGGGCCGGTGTGGGGGCCGAGAGGTGTGGGGGCCGGTGTGGGGGCCGGTGTGGGGGCCGAGAGGTGTGGGGGCCGAGAGGTGTGGTGCAGATGATTGACAGACAAGATGGAGTCCTACCAGAATGGACCAGTTTCACTCACTAATAGCTGACTGATGGCTATGACATTTCAAACTAATTACACTCAAATGATAGCTCTTCAATCTCACCCAGCGCACCTTAACACAGACACATACAGTACAACCGTCCTAGCATGAGTCTGTGTGTGGGGCGCACGCGTGGCTGGGTGTGTGTGTGTGTCTATGCGTGCGTGGCTGGGTGTGTGTGTGTGTGTGCGTGCATGGCTGGGTGTGTGTGTGTGTGCATGGCTGGGTGTGTGTGTGTGTGTGCGTGCATGGCTGGGTGTGTGTGTGTGTGTGTGTGTGTGTGTGTGTGTGTGCGTGGCTGGGTGTGTGTGTGTGTGTGTGTGTGTGTGTGTGTGCGTGGCTGGGTGTGTGGCTGGGTGTGTGTGTGTGTGTGTGTGCGTGGCTGGGTGTGTGTGTGTGTGTGTGTGTGTGTGTGTGGCTGGGTGTGTGTGTGTGTGTGTGTGTGTGCGTGGCTGGGTGTGTGTGTGTGTGTGTGTGTGTGTGTGTGTGTGTGTGTGTGTGTGTGTGTGTGTGTGTGTGTGTGTGTGTGTGTGTGTGTGTGTGTGTGTGTGTGTGTGTGTGTGTGTGCATGAAAAGAATGGAAGGATGGCTGAACCTCAGAACAGAAAGGTTGTTGTGGTCGTAGTACTTCATATTCCCATACTACAACCACAAAAACATATGCAACCAGTAATATCAAATGTTGTCAATGTTGAGTGTGCTACAGGTCACAGTGCGTTGTACAGTACACACACCAGTGTAGCATGCTCCTCCTAATCCCGCTGAACCAAAGCCTCGGCCTATCAGGGGATAATCCATCATAATAACATGACTTATTCCTTTTGATCCTATGTGCAAACGAGACTCCTTGTTCTACACACACTCCTTGTGTCTCTGCTTCGTGAGGACCCACAAGTCCTCGCAGACTGACTAGCCCTCGGCTGCTGGTACACGCGCTTTACAGAACAACAAGTAGAAGTCCTCCATGGCCATGAAATGTGTGAACATAACAAATGACATATCTAGAGCTTTCAAACAAAGACAAAGACAGAGAAGAACATGGCCAGATGCTGGGTCTGCTGGAATCACTCCGTCTACTGCCACCTGCAGCTTGTAGGGAGGAAGCTCGGTCTACTGCCACCTGCAGCTTGTAGGGAGGAAGCTCGGTCTACTGCGACCTGCAGGTTGTAGGGAGGAAGCTCGGTCTACTGCCACCTGCAGCTTGTAGGGAGGAAGAAGCTCTCTCTGGACTGAGCAGCCAGCAGACCCTCTGGGCCCTCAGGTCCAACCTCTGGCAAACTGCCAGTCGTCCCAACAGTGGCCTCTCCTGGGTCCTCCCCACAGCTCTTCTCAGGCTGTGTAGTGATTAATTAGCATCAGACTATAATGAAGCCTGCTGAACAGTGTGCTACTGTTGTTCCTCTCCAGGAAGCCAAGGTGAACTGAAATGCCAGCGAGCTCTCCCTGACAGAGGTGCGTCTGGCGCACTTCAATCCTGTACTTCCTGAGTAAGAAGAAGAAGAATAAAAGGTATTATGAATAACCAGCATGATTTGGGCTCTCACAGTTCTTCAGATATATCCAGATGTTCCTCCAGGCCTCAGCTGGGAGGCCTCTGATCAGAGATCTGGATCAGACACCAGGGGTCTCACCTGTCTGCCAACACCTGCCGAACCCTCAACCTCCACCCTTCCTCCACCTCCTCTCTCTGCTGCCTCAACCTCCACCCTTCCTCCACCTCCTCCCTCTGCTGCCTCAACCTCCACCCGTCCTCCACCTCCTCCTCCTCCTCCCTCTGCTGCCTCAACCTCCACCCTTCCTCCTCCTCCTCTCTCTGCTGCCTCAACCTCCACCCTTCCTCCACCTCCTCTCTCTGCTGCCTCAACCTCCACCCTTCCTCCACCTCCTCCCTCTGCTGCCTCAACCTCCACCCGTCCTCCACCTCCTCCTCCTCCTCCCTCTGCTGCCTCAACCTCCACCCTTCCTCCTCCCTCTGCTGCCTCAACCTCCACCCTTCCTCCACCTCCTCTCTCTGCTGCCTCAACCTCCACCCTTCCTCCACCTCCTCCCTCTGTGGTGTTAATCTCAGATGATAATGACCCCCCTCCCACACTGAGTCTGAGAGCTGACTGGCTCGGGTCTGACCGGGTCCAGGGATTTGACCAATCTGCCTGCGAGGGGGCGATCGAGAGAGAGAGAGAGAGAGAGAGAGAGAGAGAGAGAGAGAGAGAGAGAGAGAGAGAGAAGGTGAGTTGATGTGTGGACTGAATGTCAATCAACACCCCCCCCCCCCCCCCCCCCCCCCAACCAGACCTGGTTACCATGGATACTGCCTCATTATGGTCTTGGAGAGAACCACTAGGAGGACTGGGTCAGCACTTCACCATGACAGGTGCTGAGCGGGATACTAGCATGATGCTAGCTGATATGCTATCATCAGTAACACGATACTAGCGTGATGCTAGCGGCTATGCTATCACCAGTAACACAATGCTAGTTTGATGCTAGCGGCTATGCTATCACCAGTAACACGATGCTAGTGTGATGCTAGCGGCTATGCTATCACCAGTAACACAATGCTACATGTCGCCTTGCCCTCAGCCTTGAAATGCTAGTGTGATCCCAGCGTTATGCTAGCAGCTATGCTAGTGTAATGTTATCACAATTCTAGTGTGATGCTAGTGTAATTCTAGCATAATGATAGCATGATGCTATCGGTCACCTTGCTGTAAGCCCCTGAGACCGTCTTCTTCTGCCAGATTCATCTGTTACCACCTCCTAATTCAGGGCGGGGAAAGACCTAGCATGGATGTGATTGGATGCTTCATTATTGATTGGCAGCCCCTGGGAGTAATTTCCTCTGCCTATCAAAGTAGATTGGGTGTTGTGATGGGTTGGAAAGTCTTGCCCGCCCACATGATTCAACCTCAAAAACCAAGAGATTAAGATGGTAAATGTTAACGTGTTTTAATTAAAAATATATATAAGCTAGGTCTATTGTGCTTATTCATATTAGATGAAGTTATCTATTTAGGATTCATATGAGTAGAATAAGCAGTGGTCTTACTGGGTGTAGCAGTAGGATTCATATGAGTAGAATAAGCAGTGGTCTTACTGGGTGTAGCAGTAGGATTCATATGAGTAGAATAAGCAGTGGTCTTACTGGGTGTAGCAGTAGGATTCATATGAGTAGTGGTACGGTAAGCCCAGTATTCACAAGTTTCTGAACCCAGAAAGTTAAATAAAAATATCTTCACTCAATCCATGAATTAATTTATTCTCGAGCAGTCTCAAGGTCAGGGAAGGTAGCGCGACTGCTAACACTTATGTATCCATGCTAACATGCTAACCCTATTTATATATTCAGGCTAGCAAGGTGCGGCCCGCTAGTTTAACCATAACATAACATAACATAACATAACATAACATAACATAACATAACATAACATAACATAACATAACATAACATAACATAACATAACATAACATAACATAACATAACATAACATAACATAACATAACATAACATAACATAACATAACATAACATCGCCATACAGAGATAAACACTCCCCTGGGAAAGGTGTTGAGGACACACACATCTCCTCTATACAAGAACTCATCTCTTCTACTCAGCAGAACCAGGAGGGAATACAAGAACACATCTCCTCTACTCAGCAGAACCAGGAGGGAATACAAGAACACATCTCTTCTACTCAGCAGAACCAGGAGGGAATACAAGAACACATCTCCTCTACTCAGCAGAACCAGGAGGGAATACAAGAACACATCTCCTCTACTCAGCAGAACCAGGAGGGAATACAAGAACACATCTCCTCTACTCAGCAGAACCAGGAGGGAATACAAGAACACATCTCTTCTACTCAGCAGAACCAGGAGGGAATACAAGAACACATCTCCATGTAGACAGCAGAAGGGGTTCAGGTTTAAGGGGTGAGGACTAAGGGTTTAGTGGTTAGGGGTTAAGTGTGTGGATGTGACTGATGTTACTATGCAACAGATGTCCTCGTTCAACATTAGTGTTTCGGTTTGAGAGCCGTTCCGTCCGCTAGAGGGGATGGCAGAGCGGGGCTCTTCCAGCTGGTCCTGAGCACACGTCTTGTAAGGAGCTGGGCTCATAACCCGGGATCTAATAGGGGACAGGAGGGTGTTTTAGGGCCGCTATTAAACCGTTTGGAGAGGGACTCTGGGCGGGGAGACGGAGCAGATGGACGTAAGAACACCAGTAAAATATCAACGATTCAGCTGCTTTACACCAGGGGGGAGGAGGGGGGAGCACCAGGGGGGAGGAGGGGGGAGCACCAGGGGGGAGGAGGGGGGGAGCACCAGGGTGGAGGAGGGGGGAGCACCAGGGGGGAGGAGGGGGGAGCACCAGGGGGGAGGAGGGGGGAGCACCAGGGGGGAGGAGGGGGGAGCACCAGGGGGGAGGAGGGGGGGAGCACCAGGGGGGAGGAGGGGGGGAGCACCAGGGGGGAGGAGGGGGGAGCACCAGGGTGGAGGAGGGGGGAGCACCAGGGGGGAGGAGCACCAGGGGGGAGGAGGGGGGGAGCACCAGGGTGGAGGAGGGGGGAGCACCAGGGTGGAGGAGGGGGGAGCACCAGGGGGGAGGAGGGGGGAGCACCAGGGGGGAGGAGGGGGGGAGCACCAGGGTGGAGGAGGGGGGAGCACCAGGGGGGAGGAGGGGGGGAGCACCAGGGGGGAGGAGGGGGGAGCATCAGGGGGGAGGAGGGGGGAGCACCAGGGTGGAGGAGGGGGGAGCACCAGGGGGGAGGAGGGGGGAGCACCAGGGTGGAGGAGGGGGGAGCACCAGGGTGGAGGAGGGGGGGACCACCAGGGGGGAGGAGGGGGGAGCACCAGGGGGGAGGAGGGGGGGAGCACCAGGGGGGAGGAGGGGGGGAGCACCAGGGTGGAGGAGGGGGGAGCACCAGGGGGGAGGAGGGGGGAGCACCAGGGGGGAGGAGGGGGGGAGCACCAGGGTGGAGGAGGGGGGAGCACCAGGGGGGAGGAGGGGGGGAGCACCAGGGGGAGGAGGGGGGGAGCACCAGGGGGGAGGAGGGGGGAGCACCAGGGGGGAGGAGGGGGGGAGCACCAGGGGGGAGGAGGGGGGAGCACCAGGGGGGAGGAGGGGGGAGCACCAGGGGGGAGGAGGGGGGGAGCACCAGGGTGGAGGAGGGGGGGAGCACCAGGGGGGAGGAGGGGGGAGCACAGGGTGGAGGAGGGGGGGAGCACCAGGGTGGAGGAGGGGGGGAGCACCAGGGGGGAGGAGGGGGGAGCACCAGGGGGAGGAGGGGGGAGCACCAGGGGGGAGGAGGGGGGGAGCACCAGGGGGGAGGAGGGGGGAGCACCAGGGGGGAGGAGGGGGGGAGCACCAGGGTGGAGGAGGGGGGAGCACCAGGGGGGAGGAGAGGGGGGAGCACCAGGGTGGAGGAGGGGGGAGCACCAGGGGGGAGGAGGGGGGAGCACCAGGGTGGAGGAGGGGGGGAGCACCAGGGGGGGAGGAGGGGGGAGCACCAGGGTGGAGGAGGGGGGAGCACCAGGGGGGAGGAGGGGGGGAGCACCAGGGGGGAGGAGGGGGGAGCACCAGGGTCTCTCTCTCTCTCTCTCTCTCTCTCTCTCTCTCTCTCTCTCTCTCTCTCTCTCTGTCTCTCTCTCTCTCTCTCTCTCTCTCTCTCTCTCTCTCTCTCTCTCTCTCTCTCTCTCTCTCTCTCTCTCTCTCCCCAGCCTCCACCTTGGCAGTCAGAACACACATCACCGCGGTCCAACATGGCTGACGGCCAGGTTGCTGCAACACCTGATCATCAAATGACCTCCTCCTTCTACTGGAGAGACACACCACCATGTTGGACCTGCTAACACACCACCATCTTGGACCTGCTAACACACCACCATGTTGGACCTGCTAACACACCACCATGTTGGACCTGCTAACACACCACCATGTTGGACCTGCTAACACACCACCATCTTGGACCTGCTAACACACCACCATGTTGGACCTGCTAACACACCACCATGTTGGACCTGCTAACACACCACCATGTTGGACCTGCTAACACAACACCATGACCTGCTAACACACCACCATGTTGGACCTGCTAACACACCACCATGTTGGACCTGCTAACACACCACCATGTTGGACCTGCTAACACACCACCATGTTGGACCTGCTAACACACCACCATCTTGGACCTGCTAACACAACACCATGTTGGACCTGCTAACACACCACCATGTTGGACCTGCTAACACAACACCATGTTGGACCTGCTAACACAACACCATGTTGGACCTGCTAACACACCACCATGTTGGACCTGCTAACACAACACCATGTTGGACCTGCTAACACAACACCATGACCTGCTAACACACCACCATGTTGGACCTGCTAACACACCACCATGTTGGACCTGCTAACACACCACCATGTTGGACCTGCTAACACAACACCATGTTGGACCTGCTAACACACCACCATGTTGGACCTGCTAACACACCACCATGTTGGACCTGCTAACACACCACCATGTTGGACCTGCTAACACACCACCATGTTGGACCTGCTAACACACCACCATGTTGGACCTGCTAACACAACACCATGTTGGACCTGCTAACACACCACCATGTTGGACCTGCTAACACAACACCATGTTGGACCTGCTAACACAACACCATGTTGGACCTGCTAACACAACACCATGTTGGACCTGCTAACACACCACCATCTTGGACCTGCTAACACACCACCATGTTGGACCTGCTAACACAACACCATCTTGGACCTGCTAACACACCACCATGTTGGACCTGCTAACACACCACCATGTTGGACCTGCTAACACACCACCATGTTGGACCTGCTAACACACCACCATGTTGGACCTGCTAACACACCACCATGTTGGACCTGCTAACACAGCACCATGTTGGGCCTGCTAACACAGCACCATGTTGGACCTGCTAACACACCACCATGTTGGACCTGCTAACACAGCACCATGTTGGACCTGCTAACACAGCACCATGTTGGACCTGCTAACACACCACCATCTTGGACCTGCTAACACACCACCATGTTGGACCTGCTAACACACCACCATGTTGGACCTGCTAACACAGCACCATGTTGGACCTGCTAACACACCACCATGTTGGACCTGCTAACACACCACCATGTTGGACCTGCTAACACAGCACCATGTTGGACCTGCTAACACACCACCATCTTGGACCTGCTAACACACCACCATGTTGGACCTGCTAACACAACACCATGTTGGACCTGCTAACACACCACCATGTTGGACCTGCTAACACAGCACTATGTTGGACCTGCTAACACACCACAACATTTCTCTATCTCTTGTTTCTATATTATAGCACTCCAAGCAGTTTGCTTATTTGATTAATTTGATGTACTCGCATGATTCTATGTTGTCTCTTCATGGTTGAATGCACTTATTGTCGCTTTGGATAAAAGCCAAAGCTAAATAAATGTTTGTAACATCTTTAACAGTGTATTTAGTAGTGGGTTTGATACTGTTTGTAATACAGTGTTTAACACTGTTTGTGCCATGTTTAATAGTGTATTTTACAGTGTTTAACACTGTTTGTGCCATGTTTAATAGTGTATTTTACAGTGTTTGTTGCCGTGTTAGTGGTGACCTACAGCAGGAAGAGTTAATAGCAGACATTTAGGCTGACTGGCCCATCTGCCCCCACAACCTGCTGTGCAACGCCTTGTCTGAACCAAAATGACGCACACACGCACGCACACACGCACGCACACACACGCACGCACGCACACGCACACATGCACACACACACGCACACACATACACGCACATGCACGCACGTTCACATGCACACACACGCACGGACACACACCTGCTGTCGACTAATGGCAATATGAGATGTTTCTATGAAGAATAACAAACTAAACTACTCTTCAAATCCGTTTAAAAAATGATAGCACGAAGGGTTTAGCAGCAGACCTTTAGAGGTGAATGGGATTTATTTCAGTGTGTTTGAAGGACAATTCAATAAGAAACTGTTAAATAAGGTTTTAGGAGGTGAGGAAGTAGGGTTAGGGTTATAGGAGGTGAGGAGGGGAGGGTAGATGGGGAGGTGATGAAGGTACTAGGAGGTGAGGGGAGGTGATGATGGTACTAGGAGGTGAGGGGAGGTGATGGAGGTCCTAGGAGGTGAGGGGAGGTGATGGAGGTCCTAGGAGGTGAGGGGAGGTGATGAAGGTACTAGGAGGTGAGGGGAGGTGATGAAGGTACTAGGAGGTGAGGGAGGAGCATGAGGGGAGATGACCTATAGTGGTGACTTGATGATGTTGGCCAGTCTGTGCTCTACAAAACATCAGCAGTCTGAACGGTGGTGAACAGGTCTCACCGCTGACCAGGTGTTCCTGTTTTAATGTGGATCACCACTGGAGTTCAACAGAAAGAAATGACTTATTATTGTACAAATATCACCAGACAATTTAACTGAAATAAACTCACTATACTGTGACTCAGAACGCAGGTAGTTGAACTCCAGAAGGGAGGAAAGGAGGGGAGGGAGGAGAGGAGATTAGATTAGGAGAGATGAGGATAGAAGGAGGAGAACAAAAAGAAGAGAGGGGAGATGAAGGAGAATATGTGAGTGCCATAAGAAAGGTGAATTCTCTGATGAACCGGCCGAGGTGTAGATTGGAATAGAAGATATATATATATATATATAGACAGAGAGAGGGAGGGAGGGAGAGAGAGAGAGGGGGCGAGAGAGAGAGGGAGGGAGGGGGCGAGAGAGAGGGAGAGGGAGAGAGAGAGAGAGGGAGGGAGGGAAAGAGAGAGAGAGACAGAGAGGGAGGGAGGGAGAGAGAGAGAGGGGGCGAGAGAGAGGGGGCGAGAGAGAGGGAGGGAGAGGGAGAGAGGGAGGGAGGGGGCGAGAGAGAGGGAGAGAGAGAGAGAGAGAGGGAGGGAAAGAGAGAGGGAGAGAGAGAGATAGAGAGAGGGAGGGAGGGAGAGAGAGAGCAGGAGGGAGGAGGAGGGAGGGAGAGAGAGAGAGTGAGAGAGAGAGAGAGAGCGAGAGAGAGAGAGAGAGAGAGAGAGAGAGAGAGAGAGAGAGAGAGAGAGAGAGAGAGAGAGAGAGAGAGAGAGAGAGAGAGAGAGAAAGAGGGAGAGAGAGACAGACAGAGGGAGGGAGGGAGAGAGAGAGCAGGAGGGAGGGAGAGAGGAGGGTGAGGGAGGATGGAGAGAGAGAGCAGGAGGGAGGGAGAGAGAGGAGGGAGAGAGGAGGATGAGGGAGGATGGAGAGAGAGAGTGACATTTACGTTCGATTTAGCGTTAAGACAAACCCTACTGAGACAAACCAGAGACAATGGCAGGTGGAGAGAGGAGAGGCTACCACTAACAGGAAGGACGTGTGATGAATGTTTGTTCGGCTGAAGACAATCTCCCCGTTGTGATTCTACTTGCCATTCCCCACGTCACGTTCAAGTTCAGGTTTGAGGCTGTGCGCGCGCGTTGCATTTGGACAAACCTCCCTCCCATTCACTAACGGCCATGATTCCCCGTTGGTTCCTGCTGTCTGCTGCGGGGTCTAGTGCTGTACTGCCTCGGTCAAAGCCAGCTCTCAACCTTCACGTCCAGGCTGGCGAGCCTTCTGCCCGAGCACTAGGCAGGTGCAGCGGCGTGCGGTCGGGCTGCTGGCGGCTCGCCAGACACACGCGCCGAGGGAACGACCTCACGACGAGAGAACACTTATCAGCTGCTAAAACCAGCTGATATATGCAACCTGGAATTACATTATACACTGGCTGAGATGTACTACTATACACTGAGATACACTACTACACACTGAGATACACTACTACACACTGAGATACACTACTATACACTGAGATACACTACTACACACTGAGATACACTACTACACACTGAGATACACTACTACACACTGAGATACACTACTATACACTGAGATACACTACTACACACTGAGATACACTACTACACACTGAGATACACTACTACACACTGAGATACACTACTACACACTGAGATACACTACTACACACTGAGATACACTACTACACACTGAGATACACTACTACACACTGGCTGAGATATACTACTATACACTGAGATACACTACTACACACTGAGATACACTACTACACACTGAGATACACTACTATACACTGAGATACACTACTACACACTGAGATACACTACTACACACTGAGATACACTACTACACACTGAGATACACTACTACACACTGAGATACACTACTACACACTGAGATACACTACTACACACTGAGATACACTACTACACACTGAGATACACTACTACACACTGGCTGAGATATACTACTATACACTGAGATACACTACTACACACTGAGATACACTACTATACACTGAGATACACTACTACACACTGAGATACACTACTATACACTGAGATGTACTACTATACACTGAGATACACTACTACACACTGAGATACACTACTACACACTGAGATACACTACTACACACTGGCTGAGATATACTACTATACACTGAGATACACTACTACACACTGAGATACACTACTATACACTGAGATACACTACTACACACTGAGATACACTACTATACACTGAGATGTACTACTATACACTGAGATACACTACTATACACTGGCAGCCTTGTGTCAGGCCGTCGGTGTCGTAGTGCAGTAACTATAATAATAACAGTAACTACAGACCAATGCTGAAGAACGGAATGAAGAATGAGCCGAGTGGTGGAGGGAAGATAACCATCCAGTCTGAAGTCTGAGAGTGAAGATGTCAAGAACTCTCTCTCCCTCTCTCTCTCTCTCTCTCTCTCTCTCTCTCTCTCTCTCTCTCTCTCCCCTCCTCTCTCTCTCCCTCTCCCCCTCTCTCTCTCTCTCTCTCTCTCTCTCTCCCCCTCTCTCCCTCTCTCTCTCTCTCCCCCTCTCTCTCTCTCTCTCTCTCTCCCCCCCACTCTGCCACTATCTCTCTCTCCCTCCCTTACTCTCCCAGTATCTCTCTCTCCCTCCCTCACTCTGCCAAACCCTCTCTCTCTCTCCCCCACTCTGCCACTATCTCTCTCTCTCCCTCCGTTACTCTCCCAATATCTCTCTCTCCCAGTATCTCTCTCCGTTACTCTCCCAGTATCTCTCCCCCTCCTCCCCCAGGATGTTTTCCAGACGGGTGAGTCTAGATGATTCCATCTCCGTCTCCCTGGGGTTCTACTTCCTGTTAAGAATCCTGATCACCTGATCACCTGATCACCTGATCGCCCCGGGCTCAGACCTATTGATCCGTCTGATTAATGACCCATCGCTTACTCCCCCCCACGCATGTGTGCGTGTGCGTGTGTGCGTGTGTGTGTGTGTGTATATGCGTGTATGTGTATATGTGTATATGTGTGTATGTATGTGTGTATGTGTGTATGTGTGTGTATGTGTGGATGTGTGTATGTGTGGATGTGTGTATGTGTGTATGTGTGTGTATGTGTGTATGTGTGTGTATGTGTATATGTGTGTATGTGTGTGTGTGTGTGTACGTGTATATGTGTATATGTGTGTGCATGTGTATATGTGTGTATGTGTGTGTGTATGTGTATATGTGTGTATGTGTGTATGTGTGTGTATGTGTGTGTATGTGTATATGTGTGTATGTGTGTATGTGTGTGTATGTGTATATGTGTATATGTGTGTATGTGTGTATGTGTGTATGTGTATGTGTGTGTGTATGTATGTGTGTATGTGTGTGTGATGTGTGTGTGTGTGTGTGTATGTGTGTGTGTATGTATGTGTATGTGTGTGTGTATGTATGTGTATGTGTGTGTGTTCTCGGACATTACAAACAGGCTTATGCTGTTTTATCAGGAAGCCGACATGACACCATGCAGTTAATACTTCCATACATCATCCCGAAGTGTCTCTCTCTCTCTCTCTCTCTCTCTCTCTCTCTCTCTCTCTCTCTCTCTCTCTCTCTCTCTCTCTCTCTCTCTCTCTCTCTCTCTCTCTCTCTCTCTCTCTCTCTCTCATGTTATTCTCACTGTGACTCTGATCCTCAGCATGGCAGCTTTTATCCAAATTCAAAACCTACTACACACTACTAACACACATTAATACACACGACTAACACACAATAATATCCCCAGTAACACACGCACACTAAGCACCCAGGTGTGAAGCACACATGTGCAGAGAGCTGAGGGCAGTTCAGAGGAGCGCAGACGGAGGAAGAGATGGAGGTTTGTTCTTCTGTTACAGATGACTGCATCAGAGACTTCGTCTGAAAGGATTTACCAGACTCTCTTAATGCAGAGAGAGAACGTCGGCCTGCCTTGTTCAGCTCAAGTGCTTTGAGTGTCTCTGTAGGAACAGCCTCTACTGCACAACAGCAGAGAGAGGCACAGCCTCTGTAGGAACAGCCTCTACTGCACAACAGCAGAGAGAGGCACAGCCTCTGTAGGAACAGCCTCTACTGCACAACAGCAGAGAGAGGCACAGCCTCTGTAGGAACAGCCTCTACTGCACAACAGCAGAGAGGCACAGCCTCTGTAGGAACAGCCTCTACTGCACAACAGCAGAGAGAGGCACAGCCTCTGTAGGAACAGCCTCTACTGCACAACAGCAGAGAGAGGCACAGCCTCTGTAGGAACAGCCTCTACTGCACAACAGCAGAGAGAGGCACAGCCTCTGTAGGAACAGCCTCTACTGCACAACAGCAGAGAGAGGCACAGCCTCTGTAGGAACAGCCTCTACTGCACAACAGCAGAGAGAGGCACAGCCTCTGTAGGAACAGCCTCTACTGCACAACAGCAGAGAGAGGCACAGCCTCTGTAGGAACAGCCTCTACTGCACAACAGCAGAGAGAGGCACAGCCTCTGTAGGAACAGCCTCTACTGCACAACAGCAGAGAGGCACAGCCTCTGTAGGAACAGCCTCTACTGCACAACAGCAGAGAGAGGCACAGCCTCTGTAGGAACAGCCTCTACTGCACAACAGCAGAGAGGCACAGCCTCTGTAGGAACAGCCTCTACTGCACAACAGCAGAGAGAGGCACACCCTCTGTAGGAACAGCCTCTACTGCACAACAGCAGAGAGAGGCACAGCCTCTGTAGGAACAGCCTCTACTGCACAACAGCAGAGAGAGGCACAGCCTCTGTAGGAACAGCCTCTACTGCACAACAGCAGAGAGGCACAGCCTCTGTAGGAACAGCCTCTACTGTACAACAGCAGAGAGAGGCACACCCTCTGTAGGAACAGCCTCTACTGCACAACAGCAGAGAGAGGCACAGCCTCTGTAGGAACAGCCTCTACTGCACAACAGCAGAGAGAGGCACAGCCTCTGTAGGAACAGCCTCAGCGGACGAGACGGACGGCTTTGAAGAGGAAGGTCCTTTTATAATCTGGTCTAGAGGTCGTTTCTTACAACCGTCCTCATTCAATTACTAGACTTGTTTCAGTTTGGAGGTTAAACCCTGGCAGTAATGGATGGAAGATAATTAAACAGTCCACTGTGGAGGACTAAGAAAAAGAGTGTAAGTAATATTACTTCACACTCGGAAAGGATCACCAATTCAGAGTATATAGTGAATAAAGTGATACTATTCAGTACTTTAGCAGTATTATTAGTACTGTATAGTTTATAGTGTATAAAGTGATACTGTTCAGTACTATAGCAGCGGTAGTAGTACTGTGCAGTATAAAGTGATACTGCTCTCTATTCTCCTCATCCTCTCTGTT
>JACYXH010000300.1:1597500-1610000 GCA_026745465.1 Lota lota | reverse complement strand
TCCTCCTCTCCTCCTCTCCTCCTCTCCTCCTCTCCTCCTCATCTCCTCCTCCTCCTCCTCCTCTGTAGGTACTGTAGGACTATAGTAGGACTATAGTATGTGGAGAGGTTACTCGATCCACATCAAATTGAATTATATTATATTCAAATTTGATTTGAATATATTACCTTCATGTATATTATAATAATGTAGAATATATTATTTTCTAAAATGTACTATTATATTATATTATGTAGAACAGCGAACAGAATAATAAATGCTTGAGATAACGTTGCTCATTATATTTTATCTCACAAAGTCACATTCCAAATCATTTCCCTCACTTCACGCTCAAAGGAGATAACTGGTGTTCTGTCCTCCTGAACAAGCTACTTGAGTAAAGCCTTGAAGATCTCTCTGAACAGGGAGCCATCTAACGTGAAGGTCACTGAAGGTCATGTCTTCATGCGTCTCCAGGTACAGCTGACAGAACAATGCTTACAACAGAGAGATGCAACCTCAATACGCCGGAACATTCCTCTAGAAACCCTGGTGAAACAAGTGTGATCGCAGACTGAAGAAACCTCTTCGTATTCTGAGCCTGAAGCCTCTTCGTACCCTGAGCCTGAAGCCTCTTCGTACCTTGAGCCTGAAGCCTCTTCGTACCCTGAGCCTGAAGCCTCTTCGTACCCTGAGCCTGAAGCCTCTTCGTACCCTGAGCCTGAAGCCTCTTCGTACCCTGAGCCTGAAGCCTCTTCGTACCCTGAGCCTGAAGCCTCTTCGTACCCTGAGCCTGAAGCCTCTTCGTACCCTGAGCCTGAAGCCTCTTCGTACCCTGAGCCTGAAGCCTCTTCGTACTCTGAGCCTGAAGCCTCCACCTGGCAGTAGCACCCTAACCCTAGTAGCACCCAGCATCTCTCCCTGCAGCACCCAGCATCTCTCCCTGCAGCACCCAGCATCTCTCCCTCCAGCACCCAGCATCTCTCCCTGCAGCACCCAGCATCTCTCCCTGGCAGCAGCACCCAGCATCTCTCCCTGCAGCAGCACCCAGCATCTCTCCCTGCAGCACCCAGCATCTCTCCCTCCAGCACCCAGCATCTCTCCCTGGCAGCAGCACCCAGCATCTCTCCCTGCAGCACCCAGCATCTCTCCCTGCAGCACCCAGCATCTCTCCCTCCAGCACCCAGCATCTCTCCCTGCAGCACCCAGCATCTCTCCCTGCAGCAGCACCCAGTATCTCTCCCTGCAGCACCCAGCATCTCTCCCTGCAGCAGCACCCAGCATCTCTCCCTGCAGCACCCAGCATCTCTCCCTGCAGCACCCAGCATCTCTCCCTGCAGCAGCACCCAGCATCTCTCCCTGCAGCACCCAGCATCTCTCCCTCCAGCACCCAGCATCTCTCCCTGCAGCACCCAGCATCTCTCCCTCCAGCACCCAGCATCTCTCCCTCCAGCACCCAGCATCTCTCCCTGCAGCACCCAGCATCTCTCCCTGCAGCAGCACCCAGCATCTCTCCCTCCAGCACCCAGCATCTCTCCCTGCAGCACCCAGCATCTCTCCCTGCAGCAGCACCCAGCATCTCTCCCTCCAGCACCCAGCATCTCTCCCTGCAGCACCCAGCATCTCTCCCTGCAGCAGCACCCAGCATCTCTCCCTGCAGCACCCAGCATCTCTCCCTCCAGCACCCAGCATCTCTCCCTGGCAGCAGCACCCAGCATCTCTCCCTCCAGCACCCAGCATCTCTCCCTGCAGCAGCCAGCATCTCTCCCTCCAGCACCCAGCATCTCTCCCTGCAGCACCCAGCATCTCTCCCTGCAGCAGCCAGCATCTCTCCCTGGCAGCAGCTGTGTCTCGTCCTTATGCCACCTGTCAGGTTTTACAGGCCGGCCAGAAGCCAGGGTCTTGATTTAGATGTTGGCTGCCAGAGAGGATCCTTCATGGGTCATTACGCCGCAGAGGAGCGGCCCACTTCCACAGTCCTTACAGGAGGCCGTAGAATATGTATGCATCTGGAATAACAATTATGAATGGTTTTAATATTTATGTAAAGGTACAAACTAGCCGTGTGATGAAGTGGTGAACTAAATGAGCTGCTGGCAGACGATGCAGCAGAGCTTCCTGTCGTCACCGGCCCACACGGTGACGACAGGAAGGATCCTGTTTTAATCTCCAGCAGCTCTCTTTCTGGAGGATTACCTTCCACATGTTCCAGCAGCTCGTCCTCTCTCTCTCAGGGAGGAGTAGCATCTCTATCATGAGCTGTGTGGAGCCTGAGAAGGCACTGAGGATCATGTCCACATGCTGCCAGTTCCACAGCGAATATACGGAGACATTACTACAAAGAAGAAGATTAGCAAACACCGCTCAGCAAAAACCGAGGCTGGGACCACAGAAGTAATGACATAATAATATCATAATAACAATCTTATATTGTGTAATATTATCCAGCACGATTAAGGTTGGCCCCGTAGTCAGGGTCCCTGGGACCCCGTAGTCAGGGAGCCTAGGACCCTGTAGTCGAGGACCCTAGGACCCCCTAGTCAGGGACCCCAGGACCCATAGGAGCTGACAGAGGAGAGGAGAGCGGGAGGAGAGAGGGGGGATAGGGGAGAGAGAGGGAGGAGGCAGAGAGAGGGGAGAGAGAGGGAGGAGGTTTCAGGCAGGGGGAGTAGATGATGGAGAGAATACAAACACAGTCCAGAGAGATCGTCCTGTCTTCCACAATGTGTCTCTACCTCCCTCTCTCTCCCATCAGCGGTGTGAGTTGTACATTACCATTCTGTCCCCCCTCCCCCAGGGCGAGCTGCGTGCTATATCTCACCTCACAACCTTTCCATGTCATTCTATTTTCTACATCTCTCCTGCATAGCAAGTGTCCCCAGTAAGTGTAGAAGGCACCTGATCCTCTGGTACAGGACAGCACTGTTCAGTCCCTAGACGGCTTTGAAAACTAACTAAAGTACACAAGACGTCCCCATAGGACCAACTAAGTCTGAGTCTGTCCAATCGCACAGCTCCACTGGGGTCAGGGCCTTTCCTGTTCTGTCAGCTCTTCAGATCCGACAAAATCAACAAGCTTCGATTCTCAGTGGCTTTACATAGCCACTGACTCTGTAGGGTTAACCTGGTGTAGGACTAGTTATCCATCTTATATACTCTGTAGGGTTAACCTGGTGTAGGACTAGTTATCCATCTTATATACTCTGTAGGGTTAACCTGGTGTAGGACTAGTTACCCATCTTATATACTCTGTAGGGTTAACCTGGTGTAGGACTAGTTACCCATCTTATATACTCTGTAGGGTTAACCTGGTGTAGGACTAGTTATCCATCTTATATACTCTGTAGGGTTAACCTGGTGTAGGACTAGTTATCCATCTTATATACTCTGTAGGGTTAACCTGGTGTAGGACTAGTTACCCATCTTATATACTCTGTAGGGTTAACCTGGTGTAGGACTAGTTATCCATCTTATATACTCTGTAGGGTTAACCTGGTGTAGGACTAGTTACCCATCTTATATACTCTGTAGGGTTAACCTGGTGTAGGACTAGTTACCTATCTTATATACTCTGTAGGGTTAACCTGGTGTAGGACTAGTTATCCATCTTATATACTCTGTAGGGTTAACCTGGTGTAGGACTAGTTATCCATCTTATATACTCTGTAGGGTTAACCTGGTGTAGGACTAGTTATCCATCTTATATACTCTGTAGGGTTAACCTGGTGTAGGACTAGTTACCCATCTTATATACTCTGTAGGGTTAACCTGGTGTAGGACTAGTTATCCATCTTATATACTCTGTAGGGTTAACCTGGTGTAGGACTAGTTATCCATCTTATATACTCTGTAGGGTTAACCTGGTGTAGGACTAGTTATCCATCTTATATACTCTGTAGGGTTAACCTGGTGTAGGACTAGTTACCCATCTTATATACTCTGTAGGGTTAACCTGGTGTAGGACTAGTTATCCATCTTATATACTCTGTAGGGTTAACCTGGTGTAGGACTAGTTATCCATCTTATATACTCTGTAGGGTTAACCTGGTGTAGGACTAGTTATCCATCTTATATACTCTGTAGGGTTAACCTGGTGTAGGACTAGTTACCCATCTTATATACTCTGTAGGGTTAACCTGGTGTAGGACTAGTTATCCATCTTATATACTCTGTAGGGTTAACCTGGTGTAGGACTAGTTATCCATCTTATATACTCTGTAGGGTTAACCTGGTGTAGGACTAGTTACCCATCTTATATACTCTGTAGGGTTAACCTGGTGTGTCTAACCAGGCCACGGCTCTGGGACTAACGGTCTAACCAGGCCACGGCTCTGGGACTAACGGTCTAACCAGGCCACGGCTCTGGGACTAACGGTCTAACCAGGCCACGGCTCTGGGACTAACGGTCTAACCAGGCCACGGCTCTGGGACTAACGGTCTAACCAGGCCACGGCTCTGGGACTAACGGTCTAACCAGGCCACGGCTCTGGGACTAACGGTCTAACCAGGCCACGGCTCTGGGACTAACGGTCTAACCAGGCCACGGCTCTGGGACTAACGGTCTAACCAGGCCACGGCTCTGGGACTAACGGTCTAACCAGGCCACGGCTCTGGGACTAACGGTCTAACCAGGCCACGGCTCTGGGACTAACGGTCTAACCAGGCCACGGCTCTGGGACTAACGGTCTAACCAGGCCACGGCTCTGGGACTAACGGTCTAACCAGGCCACGGCTCTGGGACTAACGGTCTAACCAGGCCACGGCTCTGGGACTAACGGTCTAACCAGGCCACGGCTCTGGGACTAACGGTCTAACCAGGCCACGGCTCTGGGACTAACGGTCTAACCAGGCCACGGCTCTGGGACTAACGGTCTAACCAGGCCACGGCTCTGGGACTAACGGTCTAACCAGGCCACGGCTCTGGGACTAACGGTCTAACCAGGCCACGGCTCTGGGACTAACGGTCTAACCAGGCCACGGCTCTGGGTAGATAGAGTGAGGATGAATCTCTCATGGGAGTCGTGTCAGACTACCGCTGCTTAATTACTGTGTGTCATTGATTTCTGCGCCAAGGTTCCTGAAAAGCATGACATTTAACATCCTGTTTCCTCCCGCGGGCTGTGTTTCAAGATAAAAGCGCAGATGGTGAGATCCGGGTTGAATGAGGAGTCTCAGAACAGCGTGTGGAGAGCTTTGAACCTTCACCAGGCCTGGACTAACAGCTTCAGAATCTCCCACCTCCCCACGGGGGTCGGACCCTGGGAACTAAACACTCCAGCGCCTTCATCTTCACAGAAACCTTCTTGTTCCCCTTCCACAGCGGTGTGTCATCAGGACATGATGAGGATCATGGAGGTCCTTTAATACACATGAAATAGATATAGCTATATATCCCATTATCATCAAGTAGGGCTACATATATTCACTCTATTAGTAGGCCTATCCAGTCACACCAGAGCAGCTTCACCACTTCTGGATAGTGTATGCACGCACGCACGCACGCACGCACGCACGCACGCACGCACGCACACGCACGCACACACGCACGCACACACACTAATTGAGTCCATGGCTCTCCAGGGTCCTGATGAGGAATGAGGGCCCCTCCTCAGCGCAGAGAGAGGGGACATTTTGTGGTTTATTTATTCTAAAACATTTCCCTCGCCTGCTCTCTCTTTACTAGACTTTACTTTGTCTAACTCAAAGCAGCAGAAAGCCGCTTCCTGTTTGGGCTTCACGGCGAAGGAAAGACAGCTAAGGAGTGAGACAGGAATAATAACACGATAAACTACTTCTGATGTCTGCTGTATTATCTACCTTCGTATAACATCTACATGTCTCTCATACATGATAGTCTTTTGTGTTTTGAAGGCTCTTCCTGTCTCTTTAAAGCTCTGAAGTGTTTGAATGGTGCATGACTTGTGTAAATATTGTTCACAACACTGAAATACAACATCGAAATAAGGAAGTGGAAGACAGCGGTTTGGTGCAGAATCCACACTGTTGACACCACATGGATGGAATCACAGGCCTGGCAGCGTCCAGACAGAAACACTGAATCTCAGCCTGCGCTCTGACCTATCGATCCACCAATCAGAAGCTGCGGCTGGCCGCAGGTAAATGTCAGCCAATCACAACTCTGATAAGAGCCAGGGGCCACAATCAGCTGCTCTACTAGACTCTTTAGACCGATGATCCAAACCCCTAAATTACCCTCAGTTAGACAGACCGGTATTAACCCCTAAATTACCCTCAGTTAGACAGACCGGTTTAACCCCTAAATTACCCTCAGTTAGACAGACCGGTTTAACCCCTAAATTACCCTCAGTTAGACAGACCAGTATTGTCTGTCTATCTGTCTGTCTACCATACTGCCTGTCTGTTTGTTGGTCTACCTGTTTGTCTGTCTGTCTGTCTGTCTACCATGCTGCCTGTCTGTCTGTCGGTCTACCTGTCTGTCTGTCTACCATACTGCCTGTCTGTCTGTCGGTCTACCTGTCTGTCTGTCTGTCTGTCTGTCGGTCTACCTGTCTGTCTGTCTGTCTGTCTGTTGGTCTACCTGTCTGTCTACCTGTCTGTCGGTCTACCTGTCTGTCTGTCTGTCTGTCTGTATGTCTGTCTGTCTGTCGGTCTACCTGTCTGTCTACCTGTCTGTCGGTCTACCTGTCTGTCTGTCTGTCTGTCTGTCGGTCTACCTGTCTGTCTGTCTGTCTGTCTGTCTGTCTGTCTGTCTGTCTGTCGGTCTACCTGTCTGTCTGTCTGTCTGTCGGTCTACCTGTCTGTCTGTCTGTCGGTCTACCTGTCTGCCTGTCTGTCGGTCTACCTGTCTGTCTGTCTGTCTGTCTGTCTGTCTGTCTGTCTGTCTGTCTGTCTGTCGGTCGGTCTACCTGTCTGTCTGTCTGTCGGTCGGTCTACCTGTCTGTCTGTCTGTCTGTCTGTCTGTCGGTCTACCTGTCTGCCTGTCTGTCTGTCGGTCTACCTGTCTGCCTGTCTGTCTGTCTGTCTGTCGGTGTACCTGTCTGTCTGTCTGTCTGTCTGTCTGTCGGTGTACCTGTCTGTCTGTCTGTCTGTCTGTCTGTCTGTCTACCTGTCTGTCTGGCTGCCTTGGGTTACCCAGGGGAGAGGCTCAGGATGTTTTTACACGAGTGGAGTTGCCCTGTGACTGGTGTGTCATCAAGGATTATAGAGGCTCATCCGGAACCAAAAACACAAACTATTTGTTGTGAGGTGTGTGTTTGTGCGAAGTGTGTAAGTGCATCATAAATCTGGGGGAAATTGCGTTGTCACAAACAGAATTATCCAAATGGGCAAGCAACATGAACATGAATGGATCAAATCCTAACACATATTTCCTTCTCTTGATACGGCTGGCATTCAATTATTCATGAAAGCCGTTGGCCGACAGCAACAGAACTAGTTGGCATGTGGAGGACTAGAAGGAAACCCAGCGGAAGGAGGTGTGGAGCGCGATGCTTTGTGTGTTTTACCAAATGAAACCATTCACATTAGTCAGCCCCAAGAGAAGGCTGAGGGGAGTAATCATGCGTGTGACATCACCGTGACATCACCGTGACATCACTCTGGATTCCATCATCGGCTTGAAGCCAGGGCGCACGCCACATGATGGGTGCTAGCTGGTTAGCCTGCCTGCTCTGTGCTAGCTGGTTAGCCTGCCTGCTCGGTGCTAGCTGGTTAGCCTGCCTGCTCTGTGCTAGCTGGTTAGCCTGCCTGCTCGGTGCTAGCTGGTTAGCCTGCCTGCTCGGTGCTAGCTGGTTAGCCTGCCTGCTCTGTGCTAGCTGGTTAGCCTGCCTGCTCAGTGCTATCTGGTTAGCCTGCCTGCTCTGTGCTAGCTGGTTAGCCTGTCTGCTCAGTGCTAGCTGGTTAGCCTGCCTGCTCAGTACTAGCTGGTTAGCCTGCCTGCTCAGTGCTAGCTGGTTAGCCTGCCTGCTCTGTGCTAGCTGGTTAGCCTGCCTGCTCAGTGCTAGCTGGTTAGCCTGCCTGCTCAGTGCTAGCTGGTTAGCGAGCCGAGCAGCACAGAGAACTGTAGCCGCTAGAAGCAGCACTCTGTGAGCCAACCATAGAGACAGAACGTGTGACCTTATGAACTCTGACCTCCCAGCAGCGTAGGGTGTGGTGTCTGCTGAGCCATCACCTACACCTCTACCCCTCAGACACCGCCAACAATCTCATGAATCCTCTGAGCAGAATCCCAGGAGAGGAGTCAACTCCAGATGTTTACACCTGGGAGCACCAAGGAGGAGGAGGAGGAGGAGGAGGAGGAGGAGAGGAGAGGAGAGGAGGAGAGGAGAGGAGAGGAGAGGAGAGGAGAGGAGAGGAGAGGAGAGGAGAGGAGAGGAGAGGAGAGTTGTCAACTCCAGATGTTTACACCTGGGAGCACCAAGGAGGAGGAGAGGTGAGGTGAGGAGAGGAGAGGAGAGGAGAGGAGAGGAGAGGAGAGGAGAGGAGAGGAGAGGAGAGGAGAGGAGAGGAGAGGAGAGGAGAGCTAAGAGTGATGGTAATGAGGACTGTTTAATGTTAAGTTACAGATGACTCTAGATCAAAGTCTATTAACTACTGAATCCAGAATGAAGCAGAGCATTGCTGAGACATAGGGTCCTGTATAGTTCCACTGGTAGAGCGAGGCATCAACACTGCCAGGGTTAGGGGTTGGATTGCCACTGGGGTCACCTCATGGTCAGAATATATGCACACACTGTATTGTAAGATGCTTTTGGGCAAAGTGTACACCATATTTTCCCCCTTTACCTAGCCTGACATCGCAAGACCATCCCAAATCCGGATTCATTTGAAACCTCTTCTAAGAGGCGTTATCAACGGGTGCCGACCATAATGCCATAGGATGCAATTGGATAGACCTGTGACCACTCAGAGCAATGAAACGTGTGCCACATCAGTGGCAGCCATCTTGGTTGTTGTTTTTTAAATACCTAAACGGCGCTCCAGTAGGCTGCTCCTCTGTATCGAATCCCTTACCTGTAGAACTAGAGTGATGTACTCTAGCACCCTGTAGAACTAGAGTGATATACTCTAGCACCCTGTAGAACTAGAGTGAGATACTCTAGCACCCTGTAGAACTAGAGTGATATACTCTAGCACCCTGTAGAACTAGAGTGATATACACTAGCACCCTGTAGAACTAGAGTGATATACTCTAGCACCCTGTAGAACTAGAGTGATATACTCTAGTACCCTGTAGAACTAGAGTGATATACTCTAGCACCCTGTAGAACTAGAGTGATATACTCTAGCACCCTGTAGAGCTAGAGTGATATACTCTAGCGCCCTTTGGGTGTCTGCCAGATCCTCAGCTCAACATCTAGTTGTCCATCTTCAAGGGGACTGTGGTTTTCTAAGTCCCTCTTGGCTGGTGATGGACTGCCGTCTTTCTGAGGTGTGACAGGTTTAGATCCTGCCTGGGGAGTTCTTAACACTCCATTGGTTTCTAGGGTTCTGGATCAATGAATTCCTTTAGTAACTCGACTGCATTTTAGATTCTGACTGATCAAATTTGCAACTTCTTACAAGCAAAAAAATAAAGCAAAACCAAACTTCAATCTATCCATCCTGATAATGATCAACATCTTTATGTCTTCCCCGTATTGGGATTGCTGTATAAATATACCTCCTGGAATGTGTTCTGTGTGTACATCTCAAGCAGAGTCGCCTGTAACACGCCGTTGTTAAGACAGCGAGGATGAATGAACAAGGCTTGTGTTGACAGGATGACAGATAAATTGGTCTTCAGTTTAGATAGTTCTAAGTTATAAATATCCAGACACCGCTAATTGCAGCTAAGAGAATGTTCTGGTGAGACGCAGAGTGATGAGAAAACTCTTGATGACTCCTTTAAATTCTTAGAATGTGGAGATGGCAGAACATCTACTTGCAGAACACCTAGCAGAAATCTAGTAGTAGAACATGTAGCAGAACATTTAGTAGAACATCTAGTAGAACATCTAGTAGAATATCTAGTAGCAGAACATCTATTACAACATCTGGCAGAACATCAAGTAGAACATCTAGCAGCAGAACCTCTAGTAGAACATCTAGTAGCAGAACATCTGGTAGAACATATAGTAGCAGAACATCTAGTATAACCTATAGTAGAGCCTCTAGTAGAACATCTAGCAGCAGAACCTCTAGTAGAACCTCTAGTAGAACCTCTAGTAGAACATCTAGCAGCAGAACCTCTAGTAGAAAATCTAGTAGAACCTCTTGTAGAACCTCTAGTAGAACATCTAGTAAAGCCTCTAGTAGAACATCTAGCAGCAAAACATCTAGTAGAACATCTAGTAGAACATCTAGTAGAGCCTCTAGTAGAACATCTAGTAGAACATCTAGTAGAGCCTCTAGTAGAACATCTAGCAGCAGAACATCTAGTAGAACATCTAGTAGAACCTCTAGTAGAACCTCTAGTAGAACATCTAGCAGCAGAACATCTAGTAGAACCTCTAGTAGAACCTCTAGTAGAACATCTAGCAGCAGAACCTCTAGTAGAACCTCTAGTAGAACATCTAGTAGAGCCTCTAGTAGAACATCTAGCAGCATAACCTTTAGTAGAACCTCTAGTAGAACATCTAGCAGCAGAACCTCTAGTAGAACATCTAGCAGCAGAACCTCTAGTAGCACCTCTAGTAGATAATCTAGCAGCAGAACCTCTAGTAGAACCTCTAGTAGAACCTCTAGTAGAACATCTAGCAGCAGAACCTCTAGTATAACCTCTAGTAGAACCTCTAGTAGAACCTCTAGCAGCAGAACCTCTAGTAGAACCTCTAGTAGAACCTCTAGCAGCAGAACCTCTAGTATAACCTCTAGCAGCAGATCCTCTAGTAGAATCTCTAGTAGAACCTCTAGTAGAACCTCTAGCAGCAGAACCTCTAGTAGAACCTCTAGCAGCAGAACCTCTAGTAGAACCTCTAGTAGAACATTAGGTAGAACATCTAGTAGAACCTCTAGTAGAACCTCTAGCAGCAGAACCTCTAGTAGAACCTCTAGTAGAACCTCTAGCAGCAGAACCTCTAGTAGAACCTCTAGCAGCAGAACCTCTAGTATAACCTCTAGTAGAACCTCTAGTAGAACCTCTAGCAGCAGAACCTCTAGTATAACCTCTAGTAGAACCTCTAGTAGAACCTCTAGCAGCAGAACCTCTAGTAGAACCTCTAGCAGCAGAACCTCTAGTAGAACCTCTAGCAGCAGAACCTCTAGTAGAACCTCTAGTAGAACCTCTAGTAGAACCTCTAGCAGCAGAACCTCTAGTAGAACCTCTAGCAGCATAACCTCTAGTAGAACCTCTAGCAGCAGAACCTCTAGTAGAACCTCTAGTAGAACCTCTAGTAGAACCTCTAGCAGCAGAACCTCTAGTAGAACCTCTAGTAGAACCTCTAGTAGAACCTCTAGCAGCAGAACCTCTAGTAGAACCTCTAGCAGCAGAACCTCTAGTAGAACCTCTAGCAGCAGAACCTCTAGTATAACCTCTAGTAGAACCTCTAGTAGAACCTCTAGCAGCAGAACCTCTAGTAGAACCTCTAGCAGCAGAACCTCTAGTAGAACCTCTAGCAGCAGAACCTCTAGTAGAACCTCTAGTAGAACCTCTAGCAGCAGAACCTCTAGCAGAACCTCTATTAGCAGAACCTCTAGTATAACCTCTAGTAGAACCTCTAGTAGAACCTCTATTAGCAGAACCTCTAGTAGAACCTCTAGCAGCAGAACCTCTAGTAGAACCTCTAGCAGCAGAACCTCTAGTAGAACCTCTAGTAGAACCTCTAGTAGAACCTCTAGCAGCAGAACCTCTAGTAGAACCTCTAGCAGCAGAACATCTAGTAGAACCTCTAGTAGAACCTCTAGTAGAACCTCTAGCAGCAGAACCTCTAGTAGAACCTCTAGCAGCATAACCTCTAGTAGAACCTCTAGCAGCAGAACATCTAGTAGAACCTCTAGTAGAACCTCTAGTAGAACCTCTAGCAGCAGAACCTCTAGTAGAACCTCTAGCAGCAGGTACCATTGACGTCATTGGTTCAATTTGGAGAAAGAAAATCCCGCACCAACGCGATCCATCTTTGAACGTTTCTGCGATTTTTTTCAGGGAAAGAGTTGATGTTACATTTGTTATGAAGCAGTACTTAAATATTATATCAGAAATTAGCCAACGTGGCACTTCCCCTTTAATAGATCAAGGAAGGTTTGGGTTCAAATCCTGTCTTGAATCCTGGAGCAACTGAACTGATGAGCTGTTTGTGTGCTTCTTGTGTCACCATAAGAAGGTCTTTGTGCAGTTCTGGGAATGATGTGAGATGTAACTAAAGTGACTTCATTGATCCAGAACCGAGAACCAGAGGAGGTTCCTCTATGAGGAACTCTGAGGCTCCAGTAGCTCGGGTATGAGGGGAGAAGGTTAGTCCAGCAGAGTTATACTCACCGCTACCTGCTCCTTAATGACCTGTCTCTGTACTGTCTAACCCCTACCTGCTCCTTAATGACCTGTCTCTGTACTGTCTAACCCC
>JACYXH010000300.1:1582500-1595000 GCA_026745465.1 Lota lota | reverse complement strand
CCACCAGAGAGATGAGAGGCCTACCCTAACCACCAGAGATGAGAGGCCTACCCTAACCACCAGAGATGAGAGGCCTACCCTAACCACCAGAGAGATGTGAGGCCTACCCTAACCACCAGAGATGAGAGGCCTACCCTAACCACCAGAGATGAGAGGCCTACCCTAACCACCAGAGATGTGAGGCCTACCCTAACCACCAGAGATGAGAGGCCTACCCTAACCACCAGAGATGAGAGGCCTACCCTAACCACCAGAGATGAGAGGCCTACCCTAACCACCAGAGATGAGAGGCCTACCCTAACCACCAGAGATGAGAGGCCTACCCTAACCACCAGAGATGAGAGGCCTACCCTAACCACCAGAGAGATGTGAGGCCTACCCTAACCACCAGAGATGAGAGGCAACAGTGAGGCCTAGCAATCAGACTGAGCTCGTGGGTTTGATTCCCATGGCACAGCTCCGGAAGGTCCATCCCCAGAAGATACCTGGGGGTCTTTCAGGACCCCTTACTCTCAGTCCTGTCCCACAAATCCAACACCAGATCTGCTGTCTACCGCCTCACAAACATCTGGACCTCATCGCTCTCAGACTGTGTTCCTGCAGTCCTCCACTATTTCTGCCAACATTGTCGTCTGTCTGTTTTATTTTGATTTGTTGGCTACGTGCAAAGCTTCCTTGAGTCCCTTGAAAGGAGCTATATAAACTAAAGTCCTTATAAATATTTTATTATGATCTACACTTTGAAAGCATGGAAACAGAGTTACAGAGGAACTCTTTATTCAATATTAAATATTGAATAAACTCAGATTAAATGACAGAGATTACAGGGAAGATCAACAGTATTTTTTAAGGTTTAGATCTTGGATTACTTCATGGGTTAGATACTGGGATAGTTACTGGGTTACATTATGGGTAGTATCATTGGTTAGATCCTGGGATTGATTCTGGGCTAGATTCTGGGTTAGAGCCGAGTTTAGGTTCATCTTAATTACACAAAGCCACCAATATTATATGAAGACGATGAGAACAGCGTCCATTTCTACCTGCTCCCTAACGAGCTAATCAGCATGGTAATGAGAGTGAACGGTGGCGTTGAAATTCAACACAAGATAAAAAGTGAGGAGATTAATTGCAGCACTTTAGAAACATATTGGTTCCATACATAGAGACGTTAGCAGAGGAGAACTTAGTCCTCACTAAGCACTAAACATAAATCCATGTTACACACTTAGTCCTCATTAAGCACTAAACATAAATCCATGTTACACACTTAGTCCTCACTAAGCACTAAACATAAATCCATGTTACACACTTAGTCCTCACTAAGCACTAAACATAAATCCATGTTACACACTTAGTCCTCATTAAGCACTAAACATAAATCCATGTTACACACTTAGTCCTCACTAAGCACTAAATATAAATCCACGTTACACACTTAGTCCTCACTAAGCACTAAACATAAATCCATGTTACACACTTGGTCCTCATTAAGCACTAAACATAAATCCATGTTACACACTTAGTCCTCACTAAGCACTAAACATAAATCCATGTTACACACTTAGTCCTCACTAAGCACTAAACATAAATCCATGTTACACACTTAGTCCTCATTAAGCACTAAACATAAATCCATGTTACACACTTAGTCCTCACTAAGCACTAAACATAAATCCATGTTACACTTTCCTTTAGTTTGGACTGCTGAGGACAATACCATTTCATCCATCAGTCCGTCCATCCATCTATGAAATAAAACAATATAATAACATGGTCATAACATGACATTGTAGCATACATGCAACATCCACATACAAGAGCCCAACATCTCTAACCTAAAACCTAATCTTAACTAACTTATTTACTAATCTTAACTCTACCTCACCGTGAAGGTATCCCCACCTAACCCTTCCTAACCATGCGTAGTCAGGTCTCTTAGAACGCATCGGTGAGATTTAAAACACAACGAAACATTAGCATCCCATAATCCTCTGCAGCGTGGAGCCGGAGTCAGGGAGAGATGACTGCAGAGGAACAGCTCATCTCTCTGATTTCAGAAAGGGAGCATGAAGGACTTAACCTTTCAGCTTCCTCCCCTGGGGGGGCTCCTGCGTGGCTCATTGTGTTGACCCCCCCCCCCCCCCCCCCTGGACAGATGGAAACACGTGTTCCTGCATCAGAGGAACAGGATAGGGTGTGGCCGGGTCGCAGGTCAACCTTACCTTCAGAACCTTCCTGTCCAATACTACCAATGCAGAGCGATGGTAATGAGCACAGTGGAAAACAAGGGTCCATTATAAAGTGGTTCCCCTGACAAACTGGAGCAGCAGTGAGAATGAAGAATGATGCTTTCAGAGCTCAAAGGATCCAGATTTGGTTGCATTTTAAATCCCATGCTCTGCTGTCTGCAGGCAAAACCAGATAACTGAGATGAAAGCTCTGGTAAGAATGTACGGATACTGTGTCTTTGTGTGTGTGTGTGTGTGTGTGTGTGTGTGTGTGTGTGTGTGTGTGTGTGTGTGTGTGTGTGTGTGTGTAGCATGTAACATTGTGTCCATGCTCTCAGTGTGTGTGTGTGTGTGTGTGTATAATATTGTGTCCATGCTCTGTGTGTGTGTGTGTGTGTGTGTGTGTGTAACATTGTGTCCATGCTCTCAGTGTGTGTGTGTGTGTGTGTGTGTGTGTGTGTGTGTGTGTGTGTGTGTGTGTAACATTGTGTCCAGGCTCTGTGTGTGATTCAGTGTGGCAGCAGATGTCTAGAAAGATTTCACGAGCTGTGTCTGGTGAAGGCTTTGTGTGCTAAACGGGTGCTTCTGTTCTGAAGGGAACCAGTGGTGAGTAAACATTACTTCTGTTCAGGTCTGGAGGGAACCAGTGGTGAGTAAACATTACTTCTGTTCAGGTCTGAAGGGAACCAGTGGTGAGTAAACATTACTTCTGTTCTGTTCTGAAGGGAACCAGTGGTGAGTAAACATTACTTCTGTTCAGGTCTGGAGGGAACCAGTGGTGAGTAAACATTACTTCTGTTCAGGTCTGAAGGGAACCAGTGGTGAGTAAACATTACTTCTGTTCAGGTCTGAAGGGAACCAGTGGTGAGTAAACATTACTTCTGTTCAGGTCTGAAGGGAACCAGTGGTGAGTAAACATTACTTCTGTTCAGGTCTGGAGGGAACCAGTGGTGAGTAAGCATTACTTCTGTTCTGAAGGGAACCAGTGGTGAGTAAACATTACTTCTGTTCTGAAGGGAACCAGTGGTGAGTAAACATTACTTCTGTTCTGAAGGGAACCAGTGGTGAGTAAACATTACTTCTGTTCTGAAGGGAACCAGTGGTGAGTAAACATTACTTCTGTTCTGAAGGGAACCAGTGGTGAGTAAACATTACTTCTGTTCTGAAGGGAACCAGTGGTGAGTAAACATTACTTCTGTTCTGAAGGGAACCAGTGGTGAGTAAACATTACTTCTGTTCAGGTCTGAAGGGAACCAGTGGTGAGTAAACACGGAGCATTACCTCTGGAGGGATTGGCAGCTACTCCAGCCAATGAAAACGACACGTATTTGTTTGTAAGTATAGATTTCATGCGCAACCAATTCTGACAACATTTGATCTCCATCTATTTCTATCCTGACATAGTCAGGTAAGACCAGGGGAGACCAGGTGAGACCAGTAAAATGTGACCAGGTAGGTGAGACCAGGTAGGTTAAACTAGCCAGTTTATTCCAGGTAGGTGAGACCAGGTGATACAAGGTGAGTCCAGGTAGGTGAGACCAGGTGAGGCCGGATAATAGCAGATAACACTAAGACACTGGTCACCTAATGAAGTTGAACTTCTACACACTACAGCTGATTAATTAGCTCTCTCTGTAAATCAATTTTAAGGACTTTGAAGCAGGTTAATGGACAAGAGGCTTACAGTCAAAGATCATTCACTCCAACTCACAGAGGACAATGGGAAGCTACAGTTGGGATTTCCTGGCTTTCTCCTGACAGTGCCCCCTGGAGGTTCCTCGTGCTACGACTGACGTGTTTGGGGCTTAGCAGAATATGAGAGGAAAGCCTTCCCCAGTGGTGTCAAAACAGAGTGAGAACAGCAGCTTCCAGGCTGCGCAAGCAGGTGCTGTGGTTCCTGACAGAATGTCACGCTGGACCACATCCTGATTCATCACAGATTCATACCCGTGTTGTTGGACCATGGACTTCCTCTGTCCTCTTTAGACTGATGGAGGACGCAAATCCCGGACCAATGACGACAATGGTGCAACTTTCTGCCATTTCTTCACGGAGATAGCGTTGATGTTGCAGAGAGCGATTTCCTAACAGCAACGTGAGGTTCCTTATTAGAACGTGTCCGAGGCTTATGGCTCCCCTCTGAAGGACGGGATGCTGCTCAGTATTCAGAGAGAGAAGAGCAGGGGACTGATTACAATCAATGGCACCGCTGCCTCCTCATCCAGCCTCCATCTGAGGGCCCAACGCGTCCTAATGGACCGCCAATAAACCACCACTGCCTTTTACCGCTTTCCTCATTAGCCGCCAACAACTGTGAAACGCAGCGAGAGAAGCAAACAATCAACTAAACAGACATTACACAGGTAGAAAATAGGTATTTAACAGCTTTCCCACCTCCAGGGTAGGACACTTTACATAAAGAACCTTACCAAATAAAAGTAGTCGTAAATGGAGACAAGGACTTGCATAAAATGAAATGAGTTAGCGAAGCTTCACTCAGCTTGCTAAACCTAACCCTGTGACCATACGCTAACAGAACCTAATCATACCCGGACACAAACTAAACAGTATAGCTATAGCTTTGGGCTTCATGGAATGCTTTGGACCAATGAGAATAAGCGCTGACATCATCATCTTCATCATAGTATAGTGTATAATGTTCCTAGAGGAAGGCCTACCTCCTCCTCCTCCTCTTATGGAGGGAGTTCACATCAGTTCCCAGAGGAAGGCCTACCTCCTCCTCCTCTTATGGAGGGAGTTCACATCAGTTCCCAGAGGAAGGCCTACCTCCTCCTCCTCTTATGGAGGGAGTTCACATCAGTTCCCAGAGGAAGGCCTACCTTCTCCCCCTCTCCTCATCCCTCCTCATCCATCCCCTCCTCCCCCCCTCTCCCGCCATCTCATTACACCTGCTCCCCTGCTGCCTGGAGAACCCACTCCTTACACCTGGAGAACCCACTCCTTACACCTGGAGAACCCACTCCTTACACCTGGAGAACCCACTCCTTCACCTGGAGAACCCACTCCTTACACCTGGAGAACCCACTCCTTACACCTGGAGAACCAACACCTTACACCTGGAGAACCCACTCCTTACACCCGGAGAACCCACTCCTTACACCTGGAGAACCAACACCTTACACCTGGAGAACCCACTCCTTACACCTGGAGAACCAACTCCTTACACCTGGAGAACCCACTCCTTACACCTGGAGAACCAACACCTTACACCTGGAGAACCCACTCCTTACACCTGGAGAACCCACTCCTTACACCTGGAGAACCAACACCTTACACCTGGAGAACCCACTCCTTACACCTGGAGAACCCACTCCTTACACCTGGAGAACCCACTCCTTACACCTGGAGAACCCACTCCTTACACCTGCTTCCTGAGACACGTGCATTATGAAGGAAGGTGCTGAAAACAAAACTAGATCTGCTGACGAGCACAACTATACACACACACACACACACACACACACACACATATATGTGTGTGTGTGTGTGAGTGTAAACGTGCAGTGTCTTCATAATGAAGAGGGAAGATGTGTAGGCAGGATGCTCCGAGTGAGGTCGTGATAGAGAACGAGTGCCACTCCTAATTACCTGGAGGCAGAGGGTTGACATCACACTATGTTAGCTGATTCCATCTTGCCACACACACGTTCACCATAAAAAGAGCCTTTGTAATAAAACACTGGTAGATGTGTTCCCGGCCACTGAATTTTAATGGAGCAATTACTCTGCAGGATCCACGCAAAGCCTCCGCTGAGCCTAAGAAGTGAGATTAACACGCACACACGCACCAACAGCCGCGCAATCATCGCATTTCACCGAGAGACGCACGTACCCGCGGCCAACCGTGAGCCGAGGGTACGAGCAGCACCGAATACATATGACCTGCTTCACTGGTTATAAACTGGATTACATATGACCTGCTTCACTGGTTATAAACTGGATTACATATGACCTGCTTCACTGGTTATAAACTGGATTATATATGACCTGCTTCACTGGTTATAAACTGGATTATATATGACCTGCTTCACTGGTTATAAACTGGATTACATATGACCTGCTTCACTGGTTATAAACTGGATTATATATGACCTGCTTCACTGGTTATAAACTGGATTACATATGACCTGCTTCACTGGTTATAAACTGGATTATATATGACCTGCTTCACTGGTTATAAACTGGATTACATATGACCTTCTTCACTGGTTATAAACTGGATTACATATGACCTGCTTCACTGGTTATAAACTGGATTACATATGACCTGCTTCACTGGTTATAAACTGGATTACATATGACCTGCTTCACTGGTTATAAACTGGATTATATATGACCTGCTTCACTGGTTATAAACTGGATTACATATGACCTGCTTCACTGGTTATAAACTGGATTATATATGACCTTCTTCACTGGTTATAAACTGGATTATATATGACCTGCTTCACTGGTTATAAACTGGATTACATATGACCTGCTTCACTGGTTATAAACTGGATTACATATGACCTGCTTCACTGGTTAAAAACTGGATTATATATGACCTGCCTCACTGGTTATAAACTGGATTATATATGACCTGCTTCACTGGTTATAAACTGGATTATATATGACCTGCTTCACTGGTTATAAACTGGATTACATATGACCTGCTTCACTGGTTATAAACTGGATTATATATGACCTGCTTCACTGGTTATAAACTGGATTATATATGACCTGCTTCACTGGTTATAAACTGGATTATATATGACCTGCTTCACTGGTTATAAACTGGATTATATATGACCTGCTTCACTGGTTATAAACTGGATTACATATGACCTGCTTCACTGGTTATAAACTGGATTACATATGACCTGCTTCACTGGTTATAAACTGGATTACATATGACCTGCTTCACTGGTTATAAACTGGATTATATATGACCTGCTTCACTGGTTATAAACTGGATTATATATGACCCGCTTCACTGGTTATAAACTGGATTACATATGACCTGCTTCACTGGTTATAAACTGGATTACATATGACCTGCTTCACTGGTTATAAACTGGATTACATATGACCTGCTTCACTGGTTATAAACTGGATTACATATGACCTGCTTCACTGGTTATAAACTGGATTACATATGACCTGCTTCACTGGTTATAAACTGGATTACATATGACCTGCTTCACTGGTTATAAACTGGATTACATATGACCTGCTTCACTGGTTATAAACTGGATTACATATGACCCTGCTTCACTGGTTATAAACTGGATTACATATGACCTGCTTCACTGGTTATAAACTGGATTACATATGACCTGCTTCACTGGTTATAAACTGGATTATATATGACCTGCTTCACTGGTTATAAACTGGATTACATATGACCTGCTTCACTGGTTATAAACTGGATTATATATGACCCTGCTTCACTGGTTATAAACTGGATTACATATGACCTGCTTCACTGGTTATAAACTGGATTACATATGACCTGCTTCACTGGTTATAAACTGGATTACATATGACCTGCTTCACTGGTTATAAACTGGATTATATATGACCTGCTTCACTGGTTATAAACTGGATTACATATGACCTGCTTCACTGGTTATAAACTGGATTATATATGACCTGCTTCACTGGTTATAAACTGGATTATATATGACCTGCTTCACTGGTTATAAACTGGATTACATATGACCTGCTTCACTGGTTATAAACTGGATTACATATGACCTGCTTCACTGGTTATAAACTGGATTACATATGACCCGCTTCACTGGTTATAAACTGGATTATATATGACCTGCTTCACTGGTTATAAACTGGATTATATATGACCTGCTTCACTGGTTATAAACTGGATTATATATGACCTGCTTCACTGGTTATAAACTGGATTATATATGACCTGCTTCACTGGTTATAAACTGGATTACATATGACCTGCTTCACTGGTTATAAACTGGATTATATATGACCTGCTTCACTGGTTATAAACTGGATTATATATGACCTGCTTCACTGGTTATAAACTGGATTACATATGACCTGCTTCACTGGTTATAAACTGGATTACATATGACCTGCTTCACTGGTTATAAACTGGATTATATATGACCCGCTTCACTGGTTATAAACTGGATTACATATGACCTGCTTCACTGGTTATAAACTGGATTACATATGACCCGCTTCACTGGTTATAAACTGGATTATATATGACCTGCTTCACTGGTTATAAACTGGATTATATATGACCTGCTTCACTGGTTATAAACTGGATTACATATGACCCGCTTCACTGGTTATAAACTGGATTACATATGACCTGCTTCACTGGTTATAAACTGGATTACATATGACCTGCTTCACTGGTTATAAACTGGATTATATATGACCTGCTTCACTGGTTATAAACTGGATTACATATGACCTGCTTCACTGGTTATAAACTGGATTACATATGACCCGCTTCACTGGTTATAAACTGGATTATATATGACCTGCTTCACTGGTTATAAACTGGATTATATATGACCTTCTTCACTGGTTATAAACTGGATTACATATGACCTGCTTCACTGGTTATAAACTGGATTACATATGACCTGCTTCACTGGTTATAAACTGGATTATATATGACCTGCTTCACTGGTTATAAACTGGATTACATATGACCTGCTTCACTGGTTATAAACTGGATTACATATGACCCGCTTCACTGGTTATAAACTGGATTATATATGACCCGCTTCACTGGTTATAAACTGGATTACATATGACCTGCTTCACTGGTTATAAACTGGATTACATATGACCTGCTTCACTGGTTATAAACTGGATTATATATGACCTGCTTCACTGGTTATAAACTGGATTACATATGACCTGCTTCACTGGTTATAAACTGGATTACATATGACCTGCTTCACTGGTTATAAACTGGATTATATATGACCTGCTTCACTGGTTATAAACTGGATTACATATGACCTGCTTCACTGGTTATAAACTGGATTATATATGACCTGTTTCACTGGTTATAAACTGGATTACATATGACCTGCTTCACTGGTTATAAACTGGATTATATATGACCCGCTTCACTGGTTATAAACTGGATTACATATGACCCGCTTCACTGGTTATAAACTGGATTATACATGACCTGCTTCACTGGTTATAAACTGGATTACATATGACCTGCTTCACTGGTTATAAACTGGATTATATATGACCTAAACGTGTTACAGAACCGTAACACTAAACGTGTTACAGAACATTAGAGCTAAACGTGTTACAGAACCGTAACGCTAAACGTGTTACAGAACCTTAGAGCTAAACGTGTTACAGAATCTTAGAGCTAAACGTGTTACAGAACCGTAGCGCTAAACGTGTTACAGAACCGTGACACTAAACGTGTTACAGAACCTTGGTGCTAAACGTGTTACAGAACCGTAGCGCTAAACGTGTTACAGAACCTTAGAGCTAAACGTGTTACAGAACCTTAGTGCTAAACATGTTACAGAACCTTAGTGCTAAACGTGTTACAGAACCTTAGAGCTAAACGTGTTACAGAACCTTAGTGCTAAACGTGTTACAGAACCTTAGAGCTAAACGTGCTACAGAACCTTAGAGCTAAACGTGCTACAGAACCTTAGAGCTAAACGTGTTACAGAACCTTAGAGCTAAACGTGTTACAGAACCTTAGAGCTAAACGTGTTACAGAACCTTAGTGCTAGTTAGGTCCCTACTCTGGTTAGAAACATTAGCTGGTGGAACCGAGACTAAATGCTAACATCAACACACCAGATGTATGAATTAATTCACCTTTTCTCTCGTGTTAAATAGCATAGACATGACTAATAGAGAGAGGGAGAAAGGGGGAGGATGGAGTAATGAGAGAGGGAGAGAGAGAGAGAAAGAGAAAAAAAGAGAGAAAGAGCATGCAAGCACAGGGAAGCTGGAAGAGAGAGTGAGAGAGAGACAGAGACAGAGATTAAGTGGTTTTGTGTTTGCATAAACACTTGGAACACACCCACACACACTTGTACACCCGGTGAGTACCATGTAGTTCTCTAGAAGAGAGGGGCTGAGACCTCACTTCTGTACACACACTATATACACTATATACACTATATATACATACACACACACCGGTGAGTACCATGTAGTTCTCTAGAAGAGAGGGGCTGAGACCTCACTTCTATACACACACAATATATACACACACTATATACAAGGACACACGAACACACTCTATATACACACACACACAAACCACTATATACACACACACACACACTATATACATGCACACACACTATATACACACACACTATATATACACGCACACACACACTATATACACACACAATATATACACACACACACTATATACATGGATGCACACACACACACACACACACACTATATATACACACACACACACACACTATATATATACACACACACACACACTATATACATGCACACACACTATATACACACACACACTATACACACACACACACACTATATATACATGGACGCACACACACACACACACACACACCACTATATACACACACACACACACTATATACATGCACACACACACTATATACACGCACACACACATACACACACACACACACTACATACATGCACACACAGACACACTACATACAGTACATGCACACACACTCACACTACATACACATACACAAACATGCATTAAACCCCCCCACCCAGCTCTAGGAGGCATGTAGTTGATGCTTCAGCATAAAGGTGTCTGTTTCTCATGTTCCAGTGTGAGGAGACACTTCACAAACACAAACACATGAAGGTAAGAAGATCAAGAGAAACTGGAGCAGCATCTAAAGGAAATGTGAACTGAGATAAGTAAACCTTTTTCAAAATGTCCCTCTCTCCTCTCGCTGGGCTCCCGTTACTCAAACTGACACCAAGTCTTCTTGCCACTTCAAAGGAGCGGAGGAGAGCATGGCTGTGAAATGGTCATCAAGAATAACAGCTGCTTCAGCTAACGCTACAGCTCTCTTTCCCTGTCTACCTCTCCCTCCCTACCTCTCTATCTCTCTTGCTCTGCCTCTAGCTCTCTACAGCTCTACCTCTCCCTCCCTATCTCTCTACCTCTCTTACTCTGCCTCCATCTCTCTACAGCTCTACCTCTCCCTCGCTATCTCTCTACCTCTATCTCTCTACAGCTCTACCTCTCCCTCTCTACCTCTATCTCTCTACCTCTCTACCTCTCTTACTCTGCCTCTCCCTCCCTACAGCTCTACCTCTCCCTCCCTATCTCTCTACCTCCCTCTCTCTACCTCTATCTCTCTACAGCTCTACCTCTCCCTCCCTACCTCTCTACCTCTATCTCTCTACCTCTCTACCTCTCTTACTCTGCCTCTCCCTCCCTACAGCTCTACCTCTCCCTCCCTATCTCTCTACCTCCCTCTCTCTACCTCTATCTCTCTACAGCTCTACCTCTCCCTCCCTACCTCTCTACCTCTCTACCTCTCTTACTCTGCCTCTCCCTCCCTACAGCTCTACCTCTCCCTCCCTACCTCTCTACCTCTCTACCTCTCTTACTCTGCCTCTCCCTCCCTACAGCTCTACCTCTCCCTCCCTATCTCTCTACCTCTCTTACTCTGCCTCTATCTCTATCTCTCTACATCTCCCTCCCTACCTCTCTACCTCTCTTACTCTGCCTCTATCTCTCTATCTCTCTACCTCTCCACCTCTCTTACTCTGTCTCTATCTCTCTACCTCTTCACCGTTTGTCTCCACATCTCTCTCTCAACCCCCTGTCTCTTTGAGTTCAGGAGAGCAGAGTTATCTCGGCTGGGGGGAAGTAGAGGGGGGTGGCTGTTGGAATAATTAATGCTACAATAGGATCTTCATATTCCGTTAAACATTCCCAATTAAACAGGATTTCCTCTTGATGAACAACCACTTCAAGTGCAGAGAACAGGAAATGGATGTATACTCGAACAGGCTAACTCCTGCCCACGGTAAGGGTGAGAGAAGCCGGTGAACAGAGTGAGAAAAGGAGAGTGATATCATGACAGTGAGATGATGGATGGTGAACAGAGTGAGACACAGAGTTGATGATGGATGGTGAACAAAGTAAGACACAGAGAGTGAGATCATGAGTGAGACGAGGGACGGTGAACAGAGTGAGACACAGAGTGAGATGATGGATGGTGAACAGAGTGAGACACAGAG